>SELW01000040.1:0-69549 GCA_004931855.1 Pichia inconspicua
CAGCGTGTTGATAATAAACATGAGCAAAAGTTGCTCGTATACGCTTTGGACGATGCTGATGATAAGGAAGTCATTAATTTTGTTGATGAGATGGTACATCGTCATAAATCTATTTTTTCGGATCCTGTTTCGCAGTTTCCTCAACATGATTTTGAGTATACCGTGCGTTTAGAGGGTTTTGATTTTCACAAACCAACCCCATTTTACGCAAATACAATTCATGCTCGAAAGATTAAAGAATTTATTGATGATTCTGTTGAGAATAATGTGTTGGAATCGATCACAGACGATTCATTGGTTGCCTTAGCTCCTGTTTTCCCAATTACTCAGAAAAACAAGACACGTGTTGTCACGGATTTCAGACGAATCAATGAAAGTTTGAAATATGGCATGGCACCAATCCCACCAATCGACCTGCTGATCCAAAGTTGAATAGATAGAGTATCCTTGTAAGTTCTGGATCAGCAAGTCGATTGGTGGTATTGGAGCCATGCCATATTGTCTTGCACGAGTAATTGGAAAACCTGGAGCTTAGGCAACCAATGGATCTGCTATCAGTAATTTGTGCAGGTTTGCGTTAATCACCTTTGTCTGATTATTGTATTTAAGAATGTCCCGATGTTCTCAGTGATTCTTGTTGTTTGTGGAATGACAACAAGAAATTCGAAGCTATATCCACAACTGATCATTCAATTTCAAAAAACAGTTTCACCTTTTTATCCCGCCAAAGACCTTAAGACCAACAGGCCACACCTGCGTCGATCGTCTCTCCCCCTTTCCCGGCATTCACCGAGCTCTTTTCCAGACTCGGTTTCCTCCCCGGTTTTCCCCGAGCAGTCTCAAGAATCATTTCGCTGCGTCTAGCGCGCAGGAAAAAGCAACGGCCCGGCCCGGTGCGGTGCGGCAGACGTTATCCAGCCAATGGGCGCGCGCGCCCGGCCCAGAGAGGCGTCTGATTGGCTCGGGCGGGGCCGACATCGCATGAGACATCGTGACATCGTTGAAATCGCGCCAATGACAGCAAAACAGACTTTTTCCATCACAGTTTTTCAATTTTCACTCATCGTGATTCAATTTTGGCATTTATTTAAACCAAAGGAATTACCTGAACCTTTTGTACTTTCGAACCTCTTCATTTAACAACAAACAACAAATAAACAATGGTCCAACCACAAGAACCAGAATTCGAACAAGCTTATAATGAATTACTTTCAACTTTAAATGATTCAACTTTATTCATTGAACATCCTGAATATAAGAAAGTAATTCCTGTTGTTTCTGTTCCTGAACGTATAATTCAATTCAGAGTTACTTGGGAAGATGATAATGGTAATATGCAAGTTAATCGTGGTTATAGAGTTCAATTCAATTCTGCACTTGGTCCTTATAAAGGTGGTTTAAGATTACATCCAAGTGTTAACCTTTCAATTTTAAAATTTTTAGGTTATGAACAAATTTTCAAAAATGCTTTAACTGGTTTACCAATGGGTGGTGGTAAAGGTGGATCTGATTTCAATCCAAAAGGTCGTTCTGATAATGAAATTAGAAGATTTTGTGTTGCATTCATGAGACAATTATCAAGATATATTGGTCAATTTACTGATGTACCAGCTGGTGATATCGGTACTGGTGGTCGTGAAATTGGTTTTATGTTTGGTGCTTATAAACAAATGCAAAATCAATGGGAAGGTGTTTTAACTGGTAAAGGTTTATCTTGGGGTGGTTCATTAATTAGACCTGAAGCAACTGGTTATGGTTTAATCTATTATGTTGAAAAAATGATTGAAAGAGCAACTAATGGTAAAGAATCTTTTAATGGTAAAAGAGTCGCTATTTCTGGTTCTGGTAATGTTGCTCAATATGCTGCTTTAAAGGCAATTGAATTAGGTGCAACTGTTGTTTCATTATCTGATTCTCAAGGTACAATTGTTAATCAAAGAGGTATAACAATCGATCAAATTTATCAAATTCAATCAGCTAAATTACAATTCAAATCTTTAGATGAAATAATTTCAAATTCTTCTGCTTTCACTAGTCAATCAACTAAATGTGAATATATTCCAAATGCTCGTCCTTGGACTCATGTTGGTGCAGTTGATATTGCATTACCTTGTGCAACTCAAAATGAAGTCTCCGGTGATGAAGCAAAAGCTTTAGTTGCTGCTGGTTGTAGATTTATCGCTGAAGGTTCAAATATGGGTTCAACTCAAGAAGCAATTGATATTTTCGAAGCTGAACGTAAATCTTCAACAAATCCTCAATCTGCAATTTGGTACGCTCCTGGTAAAGCTGCTAATTGTGGTGGTGTTGCAGTATCAGGTTTAGAAATGGCTCAAAATTCTCAAAGAGTTAGTTGGTCATCTGAAGAAGTTGATGCTAAATTAAAACAAATTATGATTGATTGTTTTGAAAATTGTTATTCAACTGCTATTAAATATTCTGCTGAAAAAAATTCAAATGCTTTACCTTCATTAGTTATGGGTGCTAACGTTGCTGGTTTCGTTAAAGTAGCTGATGCAATGAAAGATCAAGGTGATTGGTGGTAAATCATATTTCATCGATATATATAACGCTACAAATTTATGTAATTAATGTAAAATTAAAAAAAAAATAATACTCCTCGCTACGAACTTCTAATTTGTACGCTCAATTTCAATCAACTTGTTAATACTCACCATCACAAATCTCTCCTTTACAAACAATGACTTCCGCTTCAACTTGGACTTCCTTCATTAAATCAATTGCTTCTTATAATGGTGATTTATCTTCACTTACAGCACCTCCTTTCATCTTATCACCAACTTCTTTAGTTGAATATTCTCAATATTGGTCAGAACATGTTGACCTTTTACTTGAACCAAATTTTATAACAGAAGATAATGATAATAATGATAATTCAAATGATCCTGTAGAATTGAAAAGAATGCTAGCTGTTGTACGTTGGTTTATTTCAACTTTGAAAAGTCAATATTGTTCTCGTAATGAATCTTTAGGTGGTGAAAAGAAACCTTTAAATCCTTTCCTTGGTGAAATCTTTGTTGGTAAATGGGATGATGATTCAATTGATGGTAAATTAGGTGAAACAATCTTATTAAGTGAACAAGTTAGTCATCATCCTCCAATAACTGCTTATGCTGTTGAAAATAAAAAAAATAATACGATTTTAGAAGGTTATAATGGTATTCGTGCTTCAATGTCAACAACTGCTTTAAATGTTAGACAATTCGGTCATGCATTACTAGAATTCAGAAATTTAAATGAAAATTATTTAATAACTTTACCACCTTTACATATTGAAGGTATACTTGCATTCTCACCATTTGTTGAATTAGAACAAAAATCTTTTATTCAATCAAGTGCTGGTTATTATGCAGTATTCGAATATTCAGGTAAAGGTTATTTTTCAGGTAAAAAAAATTCATTTAAATGTAGAATCTTCAAAAATTATAATGATTCCAAAAAGAAAGATTTGGCACTTTATACAATTAGTGGTCAATGGTCAGATAAATCAACAATTTCAAAAGGTTCAAATACCCCTTCTTCAAAGGATAAAATATTCTTTGATGCTTCAAATTATAAACCTCAATTTTTGAAAGTTAAACCAATTGATAAACAACATCATTTGGAATCTCGTAAAGCTTGGTTAGATGTTGCTGAAGCTATTAAATCAGGTGATTATGATAGAATTCATTCAACAAAATCACAACTTGAAAATAAACAAAGAGATTTACGTAAACTTGAAGAAGAGAAAAATGAAAAATGGGCTAGAAGATGGTTTGATGAAATCGATTATTCAAAAAATTCAAATTCTGAAACTGATAATAATGATATCTTTTTAAATCTTTCAAAAATGGCAAATTTATCAATAAAAAATGTCCCATCAGGTGTACTTGCTGATTCTTCAAAAAATGATGATACTGATAAAATGTCACATTGGAGATTTGTACCTGAAAATTTCGATAATGAAAAGGAAATTAACATTTAACTACAATTTTTATATAAAGTATTTAAATCATGTGTCTTTATAAATTCACTCACTACCATCACTAAATGCTTCATTTCTAATTGCAACAATCCATGGATCTTGTAATAATTCAACAGCACTTGGTCTCTTACATGGATCAATTGTAAAACATTTCCTTAAAAATTCTAATCCTTCTTCACTTAATTCACTACCATTTGGTAATTGTGGTAAATGTCCAGCTGCTATATGATACATTACAGCAAATTCATTATCTAAATTACTCCATGGTCTCCTACCAGTTGTCATCTCTAAAACACAACATCCAAGTGACCAAATATCCATTGCTCCAAATCTACCATTCTTATCACCTTTAATAGTTTCTGGTGACATATAAATTGGTGTACCTGTCAGTGCATGTGATTTCCTACTCTCCATAATAGTCTCAATTGCATCAGTATCAACTGCTTCACCTGATGCAATTGCGGCAGCAGCAGCAGCAGCAGCTGCTGCTGCTGATGTTGATCCTGTACTTGTAATCAATCCATTATTACTAACTTTTGATGGTGTATATGCTGAAATACCAGATAATGAAGACATGGTATTTATTGAACTAGTTGCTGAATATGGTTCTTCAGGTGTCCAATCAATATTTGTTGTAACATTAGTTGTTTCATTTATATTATTACCACTACTACCAGGTGTACTACTACCACCATGTTGTGGTATTTGAATAACTTTGGCTGATCCAAAATCAACAAATTTGATAACTCCCATATGATCAAGCAATATATTATCAGGTTTAACATCACGATGCATTATACCAAATTGATGTAAATATGCCAATGCCTCAAGCATTTGTAATGTGTATAATTGTATAACAACTTCATCTTCAATCCTACCATATTCTAATAATCCAGCAAGTGAACCACCTGAACAGTATTCCATGAAAATATATACTCGATCTCGATGAACTTCAACACCAAAAAATTGTACAATATTAGGATGTGATAGTAATTCCAAAACTGACATCTCACCCTTAATCGCAGGTACAACTGTCTTAATTGATTGACGATCTTGAAATCTAATCTCTTTAACAGCCATTGGGCCTCCTGTATCAAGATTAATACATGCATATACTGACCCAAATGTACCACCACCAAGAAATTTACCCTTTTGCCAACGAATAGAAACACTTGAAAATGATGATGCCAAATATGTAAGTAATTGATTCTCCATATCAGTATCATCAAGAACTCGTCCAACACTAGCTTGCTCAACTTGTAATTGTCTACGTTGTTCCTCAATTTGATGAATCTGTTGCATTATATGTTGACGTAATGAACCAAGTGATTCATCATCTAATGTATAAATATCTTTCTTCATATCATAATTTTGCATCCGACTCTTCTGCAATTCCTTAGCTCGAGCACCCATAATGTCAAAATGTGAAATAAGTAATGACATACATCCAGCAACTTTATCCTTCAATCGATAGAATTTTTCTGAATCTAATGTTAAAATATTGAAACCACAGGTTATATCCATTGCAAATTCTAAAGCTGCAACACACCACCTGAAAGTTTTAGGATCCGTTGGTGAACAATCATCAACAATGAAACTCAACCATTCAATCGATAGTTTCATTAATCTCAATATAATCGTACCACGATTACTTGTAGTACCCATATTCAACACAACATTCCTTATAGAATCTCTACCAATATCTCTGGTGAAAATGAAAACATTGTTAACTAATTCTTGGCATCCTCCAACACCTCGACATTGATTTCTAATAGCAGGTATACAATCAATAAGTAAACATGATATTCGTGAAAACAACTTAACACTAGTTTTGAAATCTTCTTCTATTTCAGGTATTGAACACCCAGGATTAGAACTGCTTCTCAATGTGTGACCAGTAAACTGCTTGAAAATATCAAATATCTCACTAATCTCAGTTCTAGGCTCTGCTTGAATTATGAACATACCATCACCCCGTTTCAGCTTACCAATAGGTAACTTGGTAACATTGTTGAATGGTACAACTACACCATCCCACATTAATGCCTTCGGTGGTACAACAACAATCACATAATCTAAATGGAGACCATCAAACTCTTCAACATTTTCTTCATCGATATAGCTGGATAGATTTGGATGATAGCTCTTCATTACCTTCAAATGACGTTTAGGAATCTTGCTCAAATCAACACCTAAATATTTGTGCTTTAAAATACATTCAACATCGTATGGTCTATCAACAAGTGATTCAGAGACAAATATATAAACCCCCTGTTCAGCGATTTCTGGATTGTGATAAAGTGCATGGTTAGATTCCTTGAGTAAATTGAAGAAAACTTGAGTCTTCTGTGGTAAAATTTTAAATTGGTATGAATTCTGGAAATATTGCAACAGTTGCATTTCAAAACGAATAAATTTACGTCTAAGTTGACCGAAATTTTCAATGGAAGAAGTATACCATCTTATTAATCTTTGACTATCCAATCGGTATCCATCAGATGGTGGTCCTCTAATTTGATTTTGAATGAACATATACAATCTATTGATTAGTTTCAGGAATAACGATGTAATTCGACTTGAGAATGTAAGTGAAACATCGTCAATATAAAACCCTAAATTTTGTAAAAAATTGTATTCTTTCTCCAATTCTTCTGGTTCTTTGAATGTACGGAAAGTTTTGGTACCCTTTGGCGAGAATAAAAGTTTCTTACTCAATAAATCCATGTAATTATCAATACATTCAATTATTGTGTCATCGAATTCAGTATCTTGATAATCTGGGAATGAAATCCAACCCTCAACAGGTGCACAATATTCCAACATTCCAATTCTAATCTCTAATGCTAATCTTAAATACATTTTCAAATCGTCCAACATTTGATCAATCATCATCATAGTTGGATTTTTCAGTTTTGCCAAATACGCTAGTCTCGTCTTGATAATTTCTTTCATTAACTTCGATGGAAAATTTGTCAAAACAAACAAATTATCAAGGTATGATGGTAAACCAAGTTCTTTAAAATACTCATTATATTCTAAATATGAGTTTTTCGCCTTCAATGTCCAATGCGAGAATGTAGTGAAGAGTCTCTTGTTAAACAAGTTCTCAATATCCTTCTCCTTCAGAATCTTTTCCACAAATGGTCTATCGTCTTTGAAAACGGCTGTCGCAGAATCAGCAAATGATGAATTACTTGGTCTTGCAGATATTGCTGGCCTCAATATATCCAAATCATCATTACCGACCCACTGCTTCAAAACAGTCAACTCACGATCAATTGCTTCAATAATTGAAGTCCATGCATTGAGACAATTGATTCTGTTAACAAATTCAGGTGTGGCGCAAAGAGGACGATCCGTTTCCATTTCTTTCTGAGTTCTCCAAAGTTCCTGACACTTTTCATATTTATCTAATAGTTTATTAACTTTCTCTGAGGCAAATTTTACCTTATCAACATACGAAAGCTCTTGATCGGTAGGGAGTTCAAGTTTGAAATTCATAATTTCTTCAAAGGTCTCATCGACTAAGCCACGGTGATATAAAACTAGTCGTTGTTGTTCCTCTTCAGTTCTACCATACAATTTAGCACGAATACCCAACCAAAAATCCTCCTTGTAACCAACGCGTAATAGGTTTTCACCTTCAAGATCAGATAGCTTGACTATTTTAGTTTTCTCGCCGGTAACAACATCACCTGTCATAACCGTTTGTAGCATAGTTTGCCATTCTAACCTTTCTGATATTGCGCTACTTTCCCTAGTGTTTTTAAGCTGAATTTCATCGTTTCTATTGAGTAAATCAAGTAAAAGATTGGAATCAAGCGTATATTCATTCACATTTTGTAGTTCTTTGTCCAACAATTCCGACCCTATCTGATTACTTAGCGCTTTCAATGCCTCATGCTCCCTGTCCTTATCATTTACTTCAGCATTATAATCCGAGTCAGACTCAAAAAGATCAGAATCAATATTACTAAGTTTATTCAATTCACCACCATCGTAATTACCAACTATTGCAGTTTCACCTTCCTCTGGTACAACTGATTTATCATAGTAATCATCCACATTTTTGTACTTGTTTCGGTAGTTTTTGATACCTGCCAAATACAGTTTCTCTTGCTGTTGATATTGTTGGGTGAATTTCGTGTTGATATTATTTTTCAAAATTGAAGATTGCGGTCTCACTGGTTCAGGTAAGACTTGATATGCTATGTTTTTGGATTTGAATTTGTTTAACGGAGATCTGGGTGAATTGACATTGCCAGTACCTTGTGTCCCACCTCCAACATTATTAGATGTTAACCTTTGAAGTTTAGTTTGTAGTGGATGAAGCTTGCTTATTGATTTAGATGATGTTGAATTTTTCAGTTTGGGTCTACCATCGCTCGATGAAGAACGTATACTGGAGTCACCAGGGCTGGATTTTTGAGATATGCTGCCTCTGGATCGTGGTGTTTCAGATTGGTCCAATTTTTTTGTTTCATTTACAGTTATCTTTATTTGATCGTTGCTTGGATGTTGTGGAAATTCGGTGTCGTCTAATAACTCATCCAGATGTGATTTATTCAACGCATCAAATGCAGGAAAGAAACTATCGCTATTCCTTGGAGAAGACTCGTTGGGTGTTCCTCTTGGTGATAATATTAAAGGCGTTGTTAATACGTTAGGCGATTGAAGTTGTGACAGTTGTAACTTCATTTTCATCTTGGACATTGTGGGTTCTTGCATTGATGCATCGCTAGGATTCCTACTTAGTTTATCCCTAAGATTAGTTGAGCTTGAGTGATGACTGCCCTCGTTTAGTTGATTATATCCATCATTCACGGTGAAAATGGTATGTTTGTCGGTTTCATCCATTTTTTGCGGGGACCTTTCACTGTTATCGTTCGACATTTTTGATCACTTGATTATCCCTCTAGTTTTCAATAACGGATATAACTATGTAATTTTCTAAGACTATCACAAAAGGCGTAATGATTCAATTTGGCAAGTCCTGAATGTGTCCTTTTCTTTGAACTCTTGCATACACGCATACATGTTTATCACGAATTTATTTTGAGAGGCGAGTGTTGAAAGGCAGATCGATATGCACATTACCAACTTAACGCTAAAAAAGCCTTCTATAGTCTTATAGTACATAACTAATTGAAAGACGATTGTTGAATCCCCCCATGACGGTTGAAAATAGTATAGATACTGCTGAGGTGTTAGATCTGGACCAATGTTTGGAAAAATTGTACAATGGGCAATTACTCTCGGAGAGAGTACTTGAGTGGATTGCTTTCAAAGCTAAGGAACTAATGGTGAATGATGGCAATATTGTACATCTACAATCTCCGGTAACAATGGTAGGCGATATTCATGGACAATTTTATGATCTACTTGAAATTTTCAAAATAGGAGGGTACCCACCGAATACAAACTATTTATTTCTAGGTGATTATGTTGATCGTGGATATCATTCAATCGAAACAATATCATTGTTGATTGTTCTAAAATTAAAGTATCCAACAAGGATTACCCTTATACGAGGGAATCACGAATCAAGACAAATAACAACCAACTATGGATTCTATACAGAATGTGTGACAAAGTATGGGAATGACAGTAAAGTATGGTCAATTTTTACTGATTTATTTGATTTCCTAGTATTGAGTGCAATTGTTGATAACACCTTGTTTTGTGTTCATGGAGGCCTTTCACCTAATGTTCAAACCATTGATTCTATCTCCGTGATTGACAGATTCAAGGAGATACCGCACGATGGACCAATGGCAGACCTTATGTGGAGTGATCCTGACATTGAATTGCTGAATTTTCGTATTTCTTCCCGAGGAGCAGGATATCAGTTTGGAATCAATGTGGTCAACAAATTTTTACATATAAACGGATTTGAAAAGATTTATAGGGCCCATCAGTTATGTAATGATGGTTATCAAATTTTTTGGAAGGGGAAAGTAAATACTGTATGGTCTGCACCAAATTACTGCTACAGATGCGGGAACAAAGCTTCAATATTAGAGATCTATGATGATTCAGGAAATCCAGATAGTTTCAGGTTTAACGTGTTTGACGCTTCACCTGATAGTGAGAAGGAATTTTTGCGAATTGAAACTGCCAACATGGCTGGTGCTATAGATGGGATGGATTCATTGGACATCAATGGACTCAACATCGAAACCAATGCGAATACAGGGTTCGAACACAGGATGTCCAAAAAAGCACCATATGTTGAGTACTTTATGTAGAATAGTCATTGTCTTTAATTTCTTTTCTCTTTTCTAAATATTGATAATGAAATTTATGAATAGTATAACTCTAAACTCATTCCGTTATTAATTTCATAGTCCCTTAATGTTATATGGTCTTTGAAAACCATGTAACCTTTTTTCAATATGAGTTTTTCTGCAGGTGTACCAATTTGAAGTCCTAAAACCTTCTTGAAATCCCCAACAGTGTCTTCTTCTAAACATTTGACAATTATTTTCCGACCAAGTCTATCATTACAAATGATTTCCAGCATGTTGTACGAAGAAATGGGAGAACGTTGTCGAAAAAAACCTAAGGCCGTCAACACACATGTGCATGCATTTTAACCAGTTGGGTAAAAAATCAGAAATTTGGCAAGTAATGCTAGTACTAGATTGTTCTTTTCTAGACACATTAAAGTTCGATCACGATTAACAGATAAGCTCTCAATTAAGTATATCAAGCTATATACGATTGAATATGAGCAAGACACCATCACTTCAAGGTCTGTCGTCTTTTCCTCAGAATGCTACATCTTATAAACGAAGATCTTTACAAAGTCCATTCATACTACACGACTTAGTTGATTCAGATGATGATCATAGTAAACCACAAGAGGATAATGACGAAGATGAAGAGCCAGTAGACACATCATTTACTTTTGAAAAGCCAATTATGCCTGAATCTTCATCTGGGTATATAGACCATAGTCTTACAGAACCAAAATTTCCTAGCTTAAATTCAGACTCTCCAACGTACATGAAGAATAAAAGATCACACAAGAGAAATACCAGTACTGCATCAATGACATACACGCCACCAATGATACCAGTATTGCCCCCAAATTCGTCCAATTCATCATCACCTCTACAACCTGCACAACCATTCAAATTTACTTCAATGGATATGAACAACAACTCATCTGAGAGTTTGCTTATACCTGAAGGAACATCCAGTGTTCCGGGTCAGCAAATACTACCGAAAGCTAATTATCGTCGAGGACATAGGTACAAACATTCATCAATCTCAATGAACATGTTTCAAGATCCAGTGAGATTGGCATCCTTAACAAAGCCCAAACTACCTGAAAAGTATCCTATACCCACGGTCAAGGAAGTAATTAGTATGATATCTTTATCACAAAGGAAGAAATTGATCGTATGTTTTATTCAAGCTATTTTTGTCTTATTATCATATCTTTTTGGCTTCAAATATTCTAATAGTTGTTTGTCAACGTTTGCTCATATTTTATTCTATGATGTTGTTTCGAACTTGTCATATATGTGTGTGCAGTTGATGAGTAATTTTCTCGTGTGGAGAATTCCTTCTTTGCAGTATCCATTTGGACTTGGTAGAATTGAAGTGTTGTTGGGCTTTGCATTATCAGTATCTTTACTGTTTGTCGGGCTAGACTTGATATCACACATTGCTGAAGAGCTTATAGTTAGTTCCATTTTAGGCATAAAGGGTGCACATTCTCATCAACATCCTAACGATCAGTTGGAAGTAACTGAGACTATGATGAATCCAATTGGTTTTGAAGTATTCATTATAGCATGCATAAGTATCACAATTTTCACTTCACATTATATTAGTGATCAAGTAGCTAAAGAGCCAGAAGTTTTGACGAAACCAAATGTTAAACGAATTAGTTCCATAACTTTGAATGAACCATTACGTGAGAATTTATGGGACAGAGTAAGGGAAAAGTTAGGCTTGAAAACAAATATTCTATACAACTCCACTACAGGGTTGTCTTTAGTCTATGGATTGTACTGTTTATATTATCCATTTGCCCAAGGTGTATTCCAATTACATAGTGTTGGGAAAATTTTGCATAAACTGGGTATAGTATCAGGCAATTTAAACGAAGAGCACAGTTCTTCAGACCAACATGCACATATAGACGATGCATTTGAAGTCACCGAATGGATCAATCATGGATCAACCATAGTAATGGCAATTATTGTTTCTACAGTTGCATGGAATTTAATTTGGAGATTAGGAAACATTCTTTTACTTGCATCCCCCTCGATTAACTTCAAGGAAAATTCGGATAGTCTTGAAAGCATGATCACTACGCATGTTTCACAAATTGATGTTTACAAAAATAGCTATAGCATTGAAGAGGTTAGGGTTGCAAGATTGAATACCAGGGTATATGTTATTATTATGAAGGTAAACATGTCTGGTGCATCTGACGATGATGAGTCTAAATTTAGGTTTTACACAATGAGGATTGTTAGAGGTCTAATGTACCAAGCAGTTAAAGGTAGCTTGAGTGAAAAGGATTTATTGAAGAAGAAGCTAGATGAGAACGAGGTTCAAGAAGAGAACAGAAGGTCCTTAATTGATCTGTTGAATCTGTCAACAAGTATCGAGGATCTTGAGGGGCTTGACAAATCGGGGGATCAATTTGAGATTACCATTGATGTAAATCGTCTTTGAATTGTCCCCCTTTTTCTTTGCTCCCCACCAAACTTTACACAGATATACCATGCCAATTGTTAGCAGACTGGCCGATTTTACTAGTAACTTTGAGAGTCTGGTTTATATCACCTCTTTTTTGTCATTGTTAGCAATATTTGTTTGGTTTCTCCTGATCTGTAAGTCTTCAAACACTAACTGAAAACCTTTCCAAATACTAACATATCCTTACATTCAATATTAAAGTACCGGTTGCTTTTCCAGTTGTCATACCTTTACTATTTGTCACTATGGTGATATTGACTTTGACAAGTTTAGGATTCTTCTTACTATATCTAATTATCACGTTACCATTGATGCTTTATCAAGAGTCACGGAAATAGATTTATTTATCTGTATATCTTTTTTTATATAAAATCTAAAAGATGTTGTCAATTGAGCTTTTGTTGTTTCACACGAGCAAGAAAAGTTTCGCAAAGCAAATTAAATGAGCCTTGTGTAAAATTCAGCTTACTTATTGTGCAGATCTGCTTACAGATTAACATAAGATAATGAGTATTGCTATTGATTACCTTGAAGCCTCAAAAAAGGGTACATTTGTTGATGGCAAAAACATTACGCTTCAAGTATATAATGCCGAATTAAATCACCTTGTCAATATTGAACAAATTGTCAAAGAGTTGATTCAGCTAGCTGATGACTATAAAAAAACAACCTGTACCAAACCACTAGAAACAACTGAAAACTCTGTAGACAATTTTCAATTTGGAGTTTTGCATCAAATATATCGTTTTGTTGTATCGTTGATAAATGCTGTTACGCTATTAATCACTTTCAATGATAATGAGCTGAAACGTTCTAATAAAAGTATCATTGTCAATGTGATGATGCTCAATATAATATCCTTCACTACCAAATTTAGTCGTCAAATCAGGCAATTCATTATGGTCTATGCGGAAAATCCTCAATTGATCAATGTAAGTAAATCATTTATTCTTGTCAAGTCTCATTCTCAAACACAGAAATACTAACTGAGCCTTCCACTTAACTTCTTCTTTCTTTCTTTCAGGTATACTTGACACTTATCGGTACTCCCTTCAAAGTATACATTATCTTTCTAATGGTTATGACAGCAACTACCTTACGGCTTCGTTCGTTTGTAACAGGAATGATGTTTTTCGCATTTGTTAGCTCATTGTTGATTCTATCATTCCCTCTTATTTTAATGCTCATCTCATCTTTGCTCTTTGTTGCACTATCTATTTCAATAACTTCATCAATTTCTGACCAACTTGTCACTTTCATGAAAAAAAATGTTCCAACAAGAGAACTCTTGGCCTACATTGCGGACAAAATTCCTCCATCAGTTGGCAGAGTTGAAGTGACACATAAGCAACAAGGTANATTGCGGACAAAATTCCTCCATCAGTTGGCAGAGTTGAAGTGACACATAAGCAACAAGGTAAATGACTCAAGTTTTATTTAATCTTTGGTATACTTATTTAAATTTATTCTTTAGCAAATCTAAACTACTTCTCATATCCGAATATGCCAAATGAATTTTACCCATATAATGATCTACCAACCTCCCGTCAGTATCATTTTTCAACATATAAGCACCACAAATCTTGCAAACTTGCAACTTTTGTTCTCCTGTTGTGTTCAATCGTTCTAATGTCATGCTATATGTTCGGGATATTCTATCTTTCTCTATAATTAGATTTTGAAGTTGCTCAGTTAATTCTATTCGCTTTTCTATATCGTTTCCTACGGCCTGATATTCTTTGAGTATAATATTGATCATTGCATCATATTCCTCAACTCTTCTAGCCATATCCTCTAAAATCAATTTGTCTTGTTCAGAGTAATCTAGACGTTCCTGTGCAACAGCGACTCTTTTATCACAAGCATTGACAAAATATTCAAGGTCTTCCATATATTGAACCAAATATTTCTCTTGTTCGGAAGCAGATAATGTTTCATAAATAATTTTGTATTTCTCCAAATGAATCTTCGGACACCTCCCTATGTTTTCTTTAGTGTTGTCTAGCATATCGTAAGGACATCTTCCACAAAGAAAACTTCGGCAAATTCTTGAGTTCTGCAAAGCAGAAGCATCAGTTGGTCCAGTTTTGCTAAAATTCTTAGGCAAAACATTCGATTTACCCAATAATGCTTCCACCTGCTTTCTTTGCTCTTCTCTTGCAGATGCCATTGTCAATTTGATGGTTCATTTCTAGGTGAACTTTTCTAATTTCCTCTCAATATTTTTATTTTTCAGAAGTATGATGGCAAAAGTTGAGCCGAATTTTCGTACTTTACAGGCAAACAACTTCTATAAAGCACTTTTAGTTCAATAAAGCAGACTCAATGACTCAAAAACCTATCAGTGTTGCATTTGTCTGTTTGGGAAATATATGCCGGTCGCCAATGGCTGAAGCAGTTTTTGAAAACACAGTTATGAAGAACGGTTTAGGAAGCAAATTTTCCAAAATTGATTCTTTCGGAACAGCTAGTTACCATGTGGGGGACAAGCCAGATTCTAGGACAGAAGAAACTTGCAAAAAACATAACATCCCTATCAAACATAGAGGCCAACAAATCAAAGAGCATCATTTTAATGAGTTTGATTATATCATCTGCATGGATGAAGATAACTTGTATAACCTCAACAGAATCAAACCTTCATCAAGTAAAGCTACAGTGAAGTTATTTGGTGATTGGGGATCAGATCCTAAGTATGGACGCATTGTAGAAGATCCATACTATGGTGGATCAAGTGGATTTGAAAAATGTTACAATCAATGTATTCATTTCAGTAATGAGTTTTTACGTAAAGAATTGAATGCAAATTTATAAATGTGACTTAAAGCTTATGCCTTTTCTTCTTCTATAAAACACTCCAATCCAGTAAAAGCGCTGTTGATCGAACGTTCGAAAAACTCCTCCAGTTTGTAACCAGAAGCTGTAAATTGCACATCATCAATTATCTTCGAGTAGAAAGGATCTTTGTAATCAAACTCACTGAGTCGTACCTCCACATAATCCCCATTAAATGGAGTAAATGGAACCTTTGATTTATTTTTATCTTTAATGTCATTAGGATTCAAATTTTTGATAATAGCTTCCTTTTGTTTTGCATATCGTTCTTCAAGCTGCTGTAGTTGATCTCTGCATGCTTTGGTCTTCTCAAGTATCGACGCTTTGATAGCCTCTATCACTGCTTGTGGATCTTCATCATTAGTAGCATTTTGTAACTGATCTATCACCTGCTCCTTTTCCAAACTCTTTAACTTTTTTTCTTCTTCAATAACCTCATTATTCAATCTATTCCTCTCAGATTTATATTGTCTTTCAAGTTTCTGTAGCTTGATAAACTTTTCATATTCTTGTTCCTTCCTTACATTATTAAGTTCAATAGACTGTTTGTTTTCAATAGAATATTGCTTCAATCTTTCTTCTGTTTCTTCAATATCCTCTCGATTCAAAAGTTTATAAACAATATCTTCTATTTCCTCCAAATATTTATCATACATTTCTTTTGTTTGGAAATCATTTTCCTTCTTATTGTACACACTCAAAACCCTACGTCGTATATCACATTCTTTTTCGACCTCTAAATCATCAAACACTTGTGCTTTAAATTTGTTACGCCTCAATATCTTACCGCAATTCGGATAAGGACAAGGCGATGGACCTAATGCAAAGATTCTATCAACACATGCATCACATATTTTGTGATAACATTCAGGATTGATTTTGAACAATATTTCTGGAGATAGGTATTTATCAGTCTTACACACCGGACATAAATCTTTCGGCACATTATTCCAATCTAATTCAACCATTTCTAACTGATAATCGTGTTATGTCATAAAATGTCAGTATAAACCATCACTCAGTGCAAAGATATTCTCTGAATAACTTTTTGAGCACATGTTGAATTTCTGACGCGTATATGTTATACATATACACAACCCAGATCTGTGCAAGCTAATAAACAAACACTGGGTTGCAATAGAGACAATGGATTTCCAAGACTTATCAAGAAGAGTCCTAATTGACAGGCTTCCAGTGACTGTTTCCTACATTGCGAAGATGTCTAAAATCAGTATATCAAAGGCAGCTGAAGTTTTAGAAGAGTTTTATCAGAGATATAAAACTGAAGGTTTGATTGCCAAGTACAGTTCATGCCAAAAGGGAAACAGTGCTGATAACACGAGACCAGCAGACTTACTGATTAAAATAGGGAATAACGGTGATAGAATCTTCAGTGTTCAAACGGACAACAGTAGTTTGACTAATGTTTTAGAGATGTGCAAAAAAAGATGGGATCCTGAAACATTAACAGCATGCGGAATGATACAAACTTTGACATATGAACCAAAAGCGGTTCTTTCTGAAACGGTTGATATTGAAAAACCCACCAAACAACCTCTCAAGGTGGAGCCAAAAAAGAGTAGCGTACGAACAGATGTGACAACAACTGCAGATGTTACGAACAGACCCGTTTATACTTCAAGAAAGGCAGCTAGTGCACCTTCAGCAACTGCGAGTACCAAGCCGGTATATACTTCTAGAAAAAGAGGTTTAGAGAAGTCGCAACAGAAAGAAGATGTGAAGAGAAAACAAGAAGTAACAAAACGAGCTAAAACTGAACCATCACAAACAGTTTCGAAAGAGCTGCAAGAATTGATGGAGGACGATTTTACAGATGACGACGATGATGTTGCAATGGAAGGTGGCCAAGACGAATACAAATACGATGATATAGATGTATCTGCTCCAGATGTGACTGAACATGTAGAAAATGACATTATTGAAGAAGAAAATAATGAGCATCCAAACCCTATTGAGAAAATCACCAGAAAGGACACTAGACCAGTTGCAACACAGACACCAAAACAGGAAGAAATTCCAGAGGTTGAGACTCATGTGGATTCAGAGGGATATATTGTAACAAAAGTGAATCGCAAACCCCCTCAATCTTCACTTCAACCAAACAAACAAAAGTATAACATCGACACAAAACCTAAAAATACCAGCACTGTCAAAGCAGGAACTAAGCAAAGTACACTTGCTAGCTTTTTTGGGAAAAAGAAATAGTCCGGTAAATCTTTTAGTAGTTAAATGTAGGGTAGCATAAAAATCATCTGTATAATTATGTGAGAAGAGTAGAAACTCGGGGATTGAAAATGAAATTTCAGATTTAAACTTTTAAATAATGAAATTTCCTAGTTCCTTTCCAAATTTACCAAATTTAACTTCAAAGTGAAATATACACATCAATGGATACGGAAGAAGTGATACCTCCCGTTGGAGGTGGATCCCTCATGCTCGCATGGCAAGTGAGAAACAAAAGAGTATTGGTAGTGGGTGCAGGAGATGTGGCACTTTCCAGAGTGGATCATTTGTTAGTTGCAGATGCCAAAATAACAGTTGTCACTGGACCAACTGTTCATCCTACAATTGTAAAATATAATGAGCTGGGATTGCTTGATAATTTGGTTGTGAGGAATTTTGAGATGAAAGATTTATTGATGTACGAACAACAAGGGTTGAGAGAATCAGTATTTACAAATGTATTGGACGAAGAAGATGATGAAAGAAGTACTGAGTTAATACAAGAATTAGAGATGCAAAAGTTTCATATGGTTTTAACTTGTATTACTGATTACGATTTGAGTCTACGAATTTGGAAAAAATGTAAGAGATTAGGTCTGAATGTAAATTTAGCTGACAAACCAAAGTTCTGTGATTTTTATTTTGGTTCTGTCTATAGACAAGGTCCGCTGCAAATAATGATTAGTACTAATGGAAAATCACCAAGGTTGTGCAATAGAATCAAAAACAAAATGCTTATTCCACTATTTGAAGATTTGAATTTGGATGTAGCAGTTGAAAATCTTTCATATCTTCGGGGAAAGTTAAGGAATGAAATTCACCCTGGGGAAGAAACAGATACAATAAAGGAACGAATGGATTGGAACCGAAAGATCACTGACTTTTACAGTATCAAGGAGTGGTGCTCCATGAGTAAGGCTAAAATTGATCGAATTGTCAATCTATACCCTGAATTACCCGTAGCTGAGGAACTCAATGAACTTAATCTGTAAAATAAAGTAGTTGGTAATATACACTAAAAAAAAGATTCATAATGGTAAACTATACATGCCAAGAATATCCGGAACTAGATGTTTTTATCACCGTCTTCCTTAGTTGAGTTTTGTGATTCATGATTTTCATCCTGTTCCTTTTCCTGATCCTTCTCCTTTTCAACATTATCATTATCTTCTGGTTGTGTAGAATCAGGCGATGCTGAGAACTCGGTGTCCATTGTTGGAACTTGAGAATATCCTGGCGGAACGTACATGAAGTGGGGTTGGCCATCATCAATTCCACTTGGTGGAGGTGGAGGTGGCGCAGCAACAGGGTTTCCAAAGTATGGATCATAAATGAAATGAGGTGCCATTCCTGGCATTGGTTGAGGCATCCCTTGTGGTAACCCTTGTGGTAACCCTTGTGGCATTACTTGACGAATACCTTGAGGCATACCCTGTGGCATTTGCGGAATTCCTTGGGAAATAGGATGTGGTAATCCATGCATAAAACCAGGTTCCATACCCGGAGGTGGAGATAATGCATCATTGCTTTCTAAAGACATATTATTGAAAGACATGTTCAAATTGTTCATTGAGTTTGGTGGAATCATGTTCATTCCCATGCCCATATTCATTCCCATACTCATTGGTGGAATATTGTGCATATGCTGACCATGAGGCACATTATGATAATTTCTGGACTTGCTTGGTCTACCCCAACTTAGTCTTATTCTTGATCCACCAATGACAAAACCATGTAATCCTTCAATTGCATTCTCAGCATCTTTACGTTCAATAAACTTCACAAACCCACATCCTTTTCCTGGTGGAACTTTAATATCTATTATTGGCCCAAATGCTTCAAAAAGAGCCATCAAAGTGTCTTCATTCAAACCATTAGCTAAACCACCTACAAAAACTGTAGTATTTGTTGGATCATCGAAATCTTGATTTGATGGTGGATGTTGGAGAAATTGTTGACCTTGCGAAAGATCTTGGCGCATGTAATTTGAAGATTGCAAATTGAATTGATTCGGATACTGTTGATACTTATTTCTTATGCCGTTTTGATGTTTAGGAGATGCTAATGCAACTCTGATTTGTCTTCCACCGAGCCATTGGCCATTCATTTCAACTAAAGCTTTCTTTCTATCTTCATCATTGGTGAATCTAACAAACCCAAAACATCTGGATAATCCTGATGAAGGATCAGTCATAACTCTAACTGTTTTGATGGAGTCAAAATGGGATTGAAAAAGAGCAAGAAGGTGAGCTTCTGTAGTATCTGTTGATAAATCACCAACGAAAAGCGAGTACTCTGGAGTTTGGGCTATTTGCGAATCTAAAGTAGCAGCAGACGCCCAATTAAGTCTAAAGTGTTTATCCCTAGAATCTGGAATCGGCTTACCATTAAGTGTTAAGGCATCATTTGCTAACTCTGGACTTTCAAATTCGATAAAGCAATATCCGGAATGATTCACCACACCTTGACCGTTCGTTTTAGCCAATTGATGCATTAGCAGATTATTCTTCGGTTTTGTAACTTTAACATCAACATGTTTACCCATGTTTTCCCAAATTTGTGCAATATATGCTTCATCCCACCAAGCTTCGAGATCTCCCATCCATAAAGTTTTTGAAGGGACTGTATTAGCAGGATTTTCGGGTGGTTTGGGTATTGCAATTGGTTGCTGATTGGAAAAATCAGTGATTGGCGTGCTATTTGAATCTTCTGATTGAGGTGAACCATTGGAAGTGGCTGGGTCTGTTTCTGTTAGTTCGGACATAATGCAGTAAAATTCAGACTTAAGAGAAAAGCAAAACTAAAAGCAAAAAAGCAGGAGGTATTTTTCAGATTAACAATCTAATGCTCTTCAATTCAATAAATAGTATTATTTCTTCACAGTATCAAAACAGTTAGAACAATGCTATTGTGTGTGATAATGAGGGGGCGAGAATATAGTTGCTATTGTAATGAAAGTGATTAAACAATGGCAAAAAAAATCACTTTAGAGTGTAATTGATGGATTGATTTTCTTGATTGGGTTGTGATGCCTTAGGTAGTCGCTTAAAGAGGGTTTGAACGGAGTGTGGCCTTCAACAGAATGGCGAAAGACAGACAATAGTTGATAAAAGTTGATATTGCGATAACTCGCCTCCAAAAAAAAATGAGGTGCGAACCTAAATCTCACGAATTTTACATGCCATTGCTAGTTTTCCTTTCAAGTGTGGAGTCCGTGATCGGGAATTGTGAAAATTGAGCGGGTAGTTTGATCATGAATTCTGATAGAATTGTGAGGAGAGAGAAAAGACGTAGAGGGGCAGGTACTAGAGAAGTTGATCTTGATGATATCAAAATTGGACCTTTGCCTGAATTACAACCCCGTATTGAAGAAGCACAACAACGCGTTATTGAACAACATAAGAAAATAGTACAAGCACGAATTAAAATTTATCAAAATGAAAATAAGAAAGAATCTGTGAATTTATATGAGAGTAATACTGATAAAGGGGATTCTTCTGTTAAATATGATAAGAGAAGGAAAACAAAGCGGAAATCAAAGTCTATTAAAATTAAATATAGCAGAGTACCCAGCAACAAAGTTAAATTGATATACATTGATGTAATCAAGATGATGATTCAGGAATATCTCAAAGATAAACGAATAAATGAATATCTTGTTAAAAAGTTTGATGAAAGAGGAAAAGAAATGATGAAAGAATATATTGAACGAATTGATGATTATTTTAGTACCCTTATAGATTTGCGATTGAGTAATTCTTTGATTAAGACAGATTTGGATAAGATTGCAGCAGAGAAAAATAAACTACGAGCTAATATTTATGATGTCAGAAAGGAAAGAAGTGATGTTGGGTTAGAATTAAAAAGTGTGAGAACAGAATTCAAAGAAGTGAAGGATAAATTGAACAGTGAAGAAAAGTTATATAAGCAACTACTAAGCTTAAAGAATGGTGATGAAAAGGTCGATGAGGGGAATATTGTAGAGGAATTGTCGCATAACATAGATTGCTCCTACAATAAGAATAAGACATTAAAGCTTTTGCAGCAAATAAATGAAATTCTCAAGGTAACATCTGGAATGTGAACTTAGCTAGTAACTTTTTATTTGGATTTTTTTTTCTTAACGTTGGAACATTATACGTTTATATAATGATTGTTATAAGGTAAATTATCAATCTACAACTAACAGTTGAAAGAATTAAATATCATCAGAGATTAATGCAGCAATCATTCTGTATAAGTAGTAGAAGAACATGAATAAATGGAATGCTAATTTAATGAAAGATTCCTTTTTATTCTTACCAAGAGTTCTGAAAATTTCAGTAGCATCAAGTAAATGATTATTTGAGTAGATTTTGTTAGCATTGTAAGCTAATAGTGGTAAGTTCAATAAGAAAACGAACCAGTAACCATGTAAGAGAAGAATAAGTGAGAAAATACCATGGAATAAAGCCTTTGGAACTATGAATTTGTTCAATTTATTACAAAGTTCAATTGGGTTCATGTAATCACATTCTAAATCTGAATAGGAAATGGAAAAATAAACTTCCATGAAAAGAGATAACGCATTGACTATAACTGCCAAGATAAATATGAACACTTCTCCGAAAAGCATAATTAGTTGAGATAATTGATTGTTGATCTATAAGATAGTAGATATTGTGGTTTAAAGAGAAGGGAACCTGTTGCGAACCACTGTGTCGTCGTTATCACGGACAGTTGAAGGTCGATTTCTGGCCCGTTGAGGCGTCGTCGCTGGAGATGGCGAAAGAAATTTGACGAATTCTCGCGAATTTGGTTTTTTCTTTCCTCTTCCATTCGAATTGGTGAGACAGAATCAAGAACCTGCAAATTCGATGGGGTTGCTACCTCTCTCAATTACGTTTTATACTGATCAACATTGGTTCTATTGATCTGATAATTGCTGATACAGAAAAAAATATACTATTTAGCTGTTTTCTGTTTTAAATTATCAATATGCTAAATACCTAACAACTCACCTACTGTTTGATTGCTACAACAAAATGCTACCCTAGATAGACTAATGAATATAGTAGGATAAAACTGTTCAGCAATAGAGAATAAGGCTAATACAACAGTTACAGCAACGTCATTCATCTCTAGGCCTTTAATGCCATCCTAAAACCAAATCAAAACAAACCTAGTCGATCGACCGTGGTCACGTGATAATTGCGTAATGCAGATTTACTACCATATTTAAATATTAACTAAGCCTGGTTAGCTCAATCGGTAGAGCGTTTGACTCTTAAGACTCATTACTTAAAAGTAGTGCAATCAAAAGGCTGCGGGTTCGAGCCCCGCATCGGGCTTACCTTTTTGTTCCTCTTTTTGTTCCTCTTTTTGTCTCTAATATTGTTTCATCGATCCCTCTTTAATTTTTGGCGTAGACCGAAAAAATTTGGACCTCAGAATTAAAATGAGAAAAGTGAGAATTTTCCGAAAATAACTCGAGGTCTTGTTTACCTTTTCCCATTTTCGGATCAGTTGAGTTGGGGTCGACAACTGCTTTCCGCATTTTCAGGCCAATCTAGCATTAATTTTTCATGTGTCAGACAGTGGAAAATTAAGTTGTAAACAATTTCCTTCTCCGCATTCTGAACTTGTACCAAACCTAAATTTTAGTACAGACCTGAGTTTAGTACTTCCGTATAGTTATTAATTTATCTTTTTTTTTTCAGTACACTTTCTATCCTCTATCAGTCACTACTGAAGATATGTTACAGTCAAATACACTTTCTACTGTAGCAACAATATTGTTAGCTATCGGTGTTACTGCCGAATACAAAATTGATCAAGCTTTGGTTCATCCTATCAATTTACAAACATCATCTTCATTTAATTCTTCTCTCACTCCTTTTTATGCTCCATTTGAAAGTGATTGTCCCGCATTCAATTATACTACTTTATTGAACAAAACTACATTTGAAGGTTATGTTAGAACTAATTCTTTAATTGGTCAAGATGAATACTCTTATATTTCCGCAAGAAATGTTAAATCACAAACTAATTTAATTCACTTTTTAGATGATTTGGAAATTCCAGGTTATGAAAATTCTTCTTTTGCTGATTATTTTGATATAATGAATCAATCTAGTATCAATATTGGTTTGTCTCTTTCTGGTGGTGGATTTAGAGCAATGCTTACTGGTTGGTGCAGGTGAATTAATGGCTTTGGATTCTAGAACAACTGCAAATTCTTCCTTAAAGGGTTTACTTGACTCAGCAAATTATATCACTGGTTTATCTGGTGGTTCGATCCTTCTATCTACATTAGTTTTCAACAACTGGACTTCGGTTGAAGATATTGTTAACGATAATGAAACTAGTATTTGGAATACAACTGCTCCTCCTGTTTCTTCTGATATTTCTTTCTGGCTTGAAATAACTCGTGAAATTCAACCAAAGAAGCAAGCTGGCTATGATATTTCTCTCCTTGATGTTTATGGTAGAATCTTATCAAGGTACATGTTTGAAAAATCTGATGATAAATATGGTTTAAACACTTTATGGTCTGATGCTCAAGATATTGAAGCTTTCCAAAATTTTGATATGCCATTTCCAATGATTTTAACAGCAGGTGGTACCGAAGAAGATGTTGCAAATTACTCTTTAAATATGTTTGAAATCAACCCATTCGAGTTTGGTTCTTATTCTCCTTTTGTTGGTGGTTTTATTCCAATTGAAATTCTAGGTTCCCAATTAAGTAACGGTTTACCAGTTTTCGAGAATCAATGTACTTATGATTTTGACAATGTTGGTTTCCTTACTGCTACTTCATCTAACATTTTAGCTAGTTTCCAACCTTACCTTCCAGGTTTCCTTTCAGGTAATGCAAATTCATCTGAACTCTTATACGAATCTTTAGGTGCTAATGTAAGTGCTTCTTATTTTAGCATTCTTTTGAACCTGGTTAATAACAACTTAAATGAAACCTTATATGGTTTGGTTGATAATCCTTTCTACAATACTACATTATCCCTTAACGATACAGATATTGACGGTGAAGTTTTAAAATTAGTTGATGGTGGTTTCTTCAGTGAAGGTCTTCCATTAGATCCAATATTAGTTCCATCAAGACAAGTTGATATTGTATTCGCCTTTGATAATTCTGGTGACACTGTTGACAGTTGGCCAAATGGTACCACTCTTTATTCTACTGAACAAAGATGGTTAGAATCTTTCCCAGATGATGATTTCTATTTACTTCCAAATTCAACTGAAGAATTTGTTGAATTAGGTTTGAACAAGAGACCAGTATTCTTTGGTTGTAATGGTACCGCGTTGATTTCCGACTTAGACTACCAAAATGCTACTGTTGATTTTGATTTAATGAAGCCGTTATTAGTGTACATTCCAAACACTAATTATACTACATTATCTAATGTTACTGGTTATGTTTTCACTTATGAAGAAAGAAATGCAATTATTGAAAATGGTTTCCAAATTGCTCAATATGATGAAGACGAATACTTTGCAAAATGTGTTGGTTGTGCCATTATCAGAAGATCAGAAGAAAGACTTGGTTTAGACATTTCACCATTTTGTCAAGAATGTTTTGAAGAATACTGTTATGAATCTATCGCAGATCTTTCTTCCTCCACCAATGAAACTGACTATTTTAATAACACCAGAGTTGAAAATAACCCAACTTCTATTTACTCCTCTTCAATTCTTCCATCTACTTTAACTTCATTGTTATCTAGATCTACTGGTTCCGTTGCTTTCCCAACGACCTTCAGCACAGTTTAAGGAAGAAGTTTGAAGAATAAAAAAAACATTGATATCCCTTTATTACAATTTTCTCACGTTTTCTATAATAACAAGTTATAAAGTCTTGTAAATCGAATGTATACAATTTGACGCTCAATTCTCTTTGTACTTCATAGCCCAAGAATCAACCCATTTGATTTTCTTTTCATCGTTGATTCTCTTTACTATGTCAACAAGACCTTTCACTTCTTTATCCAAAGAAGCACCAGCTGCTTCAGCAGAATTAACATCAGAATCATAAACTAATGATGCAATCACGTCGTCCACATACTCACTCAAATTTTTAATATTATTATCTATCGCATCAAGTGATTTGGAAAACTTGATGTTGTACTTAGAATCAGGAATACTTTTATTAAGTAATCCTACAAGTAATTTTAGCAAACTTATTTTTCTCTCCCATTTAGTGGCACATTGAACAACATCTTCAGGAGCCATTTCATTGTCACTATTTATCGACTTTTCATCATTTAATTCTGTAGGTACCTTCTCCACACCGAGAAGTTCGTCCATATCATAATTGTCATCACCACCTTCGATGGGGTTCTCTAACCAATCTTGTAATTCTTCCAAAGCATCGACTATGACTTTATTTGATGATTTCAGTTTGTTTCTTAGAACACCCGAGTTACCTCCTTTTACTGTATTCAGAATAGTATCAGTGGATTCCCATACCAGGCCAACACCTACCAATCTTTGGGCACCATCGTCATTTTCTAGGTCAATAAGCTTATTTAGTTCGCCAAGAAGTATTACAGCTGCTTCAACAATAGAATTGAAATCGTAACTGAGTTCATTGACAAAAACAAGTGAATATTTTTCCACTTCTGCCCTGAGTTGATTTATTACAGATGATAAAAGCACAACATTCTTGCAAAAAATATCTGTTTCAGTTCTACAAGCATTTATTGTGGTTTCCTGAATAGGTGGTTTGTATACTAAGCCAAGCTTGGTTGCATGTGCTTTAATCAAATTAGCTAGTTTAGGAATTTCCTCAACTGGTGATTGAACATGTGATTGTAATGTTTTTGATTCTGAATTTTTAAAGTCAGTAATGTTTTGTATCAACGTTCCTATATGTTGCTTCAAGTCTTCGGCCATATTGTAATAGCTTGTTTGTATTCTCAATTAATGTTAAGTAAAGTCTTTATAATCCTTCTGAATAACCTATATTTTTTTTCACGGCTCAACTTTTATCTCAACATTTTTAAATCCACAAACGTTGATATTTTATTTGTAAACGTTAAATTAAATTAGACTAATGATTACATTCATAAACCTATATAGAGTATTACCAATCTCCATCAGATTCATCGTCTGATGCGGCAACTTTAGCTTTTCTAGAACTCAAAGCAGCTGCTAATGCATCTGCCAAAGATGCAGGTGGTCCATTTGTTGATTGATTAGATTGTGCAGCAGGTTGTACTGGTTCACCCCGAGCTTCTTGTAATAGTACGCTAGGTTTATCTAACTGAGATTTATCAACTTTTTTCAAAGAACCCAGACCTGCACTGCGGATAGATGCAAGAAGTGCATCACGGTTTGCATCACCAGTAACTTCAGGTAACGAGGAGGTTTGTGATGTTGGTGGATTGAAAACAGGCATTCCAGGTGGAGGTGGCGGTGGCACTGGTACAGAGTTGTCATTAGGTGCTGAAAATGTGGGCATAGCTGCAGCGGGAGGAGGTGGCGGTGGAGGAGGAGGTGGTGGTGATGGTCCTGTGTTTGGAGCTTGAGACATGCCCAATGGTGGTTGTGGTGGAGGTGGTGGCTGTAAAACAGCTGGGTTTGAAGGATGTCCAGGTGGCGGAGGAGGTGGGGAAGGTGATAGTACAGCTGAAGGGTGTCCGGGTGGTGGAGGTGGTGGGGACGGTGATAGTGCAGCTGTAGGATGTCCAAGTGGTGGAGGTGGCGGAGAAGGTGCAGCATGCATCATATTTCCTTCATGATGTAGTCTGGGAGGTGGAGGCACTGCTCTATTTGGAGGAAGAGGCTGCTGCTGCTGCTGCTGCTGTTGTGTGAATGCTGGTGGAGCGTTACGTGGTGGCAGTTGAACAGGTGGTGACTGTAAAGTTCTTGAAGGTGGCGGTGGTGGAGCTGGTCCTCTACGTGGTGGAGGAGGAGCTGGTGCCACGGCTCCATTTGAAACTTGACCTGTACCAAACGCTGGAGTACGTGATGGTGGAGGTGGTGGAACATTCCCTCTAGCAGGTGGAGGAGGTGGTGGACCAGGTGATGGAGATTGCGTTACAAATGATGGGGGTTGTGAAAACTGAGTTGAGTTCAGCGGTGGTGGTATATTATGTTTAAACGTAGGAGGCGGAACCCGATGTCTGGTGGGTGCCACTTCTACATTATTAACAGTCGCTTCAGGAGCAGGTGTAATCTCAGAAGAATGGCTTTGCTCTGACGGAGCTGAAGAAATAGGGGGAGTTGGCGAAGAAGAAAACGATTCTCCTGGAGGTGGTGGTGGTGGTGGAGCTTTCTTTCTGGAAGTACCAGAATTGACTGTACCTGATCTAGATCTTGTAATGTTAGATACAGCAGCAATAGAAGATTGCTCTTTCTTTTTATTCTGAAATCGGCGAGGAATTGGAGGTTCTAGTCCAACAAGTGGCCCGCCTTGCTTGGAAATATAATCCTTGATGAATTCCCTATTCTCTGCAATCATGTCTTCAGTTATACCCATTTTTTCCAATTCTGCGTAAAAACCTCTCCATTCTGGTGGCGGTTCATTATCATAGTATAGAATACCTTTTGGCCTACGCATTCTCTGCTCATTCGTTATTTCTTCTTCACCTCGATAACCTTTAGTTGATATTTGCTCTGGACGCTTCCTTGCTTCCACAGCGTTATTATTTTGAACTGTTAATTTAGAACCATGCTTATTTCTATGATTAACTCTTTTGTAAAAGTGTTGGGCATCGCCTGTGTCATCGAAAAGAAATCCTATTTGACAATCTTCAATTTCAAAACTGTGAAAGAATAATCGATCTTGGGAGTACTGGAAATCTACCCACAACTCTTGGTCCCATAAAACTCCTCTACTTCCAATAATATCAACCAGTTTGAAGAAGAAGGTGTGACCAATGAGATCATCGACAAAGACCAATGCACCCATTAGTCCAGTCCATTTCCACTCATCCTGGTCTGGCAATGAAACGTATAATCTTGCAATTGCTGCATCTATAATTTTATTGGAGCTTTTGGGTACAGCCCTTTTGATCACATCCTTATCTTGACTCGAAAGTGTCATGCTGTGACTCCACTATGTATCAAACTAGGCGATCGGCTCTGCACTACTAAAGTAGAGCTTGTAACATGCCTTACTGTTTCCACGCGATATTTTGTTACCATCTTCATTTTTTCTTTCTGAGAAGCTCAAAAATGAAAATTCAGTACATACTTAGTGCACACAACTTACACTTGCAAACTCTCTTTCGATATAACAAACATGTCCGGTAGACAAGGTGGTAAGGCAAAGCCTTTAAAGAAGCCTAAGAAGGCATCCAAAGAATTGGATGATGAAGATCTTGCACATCAGCAGAAGATGAAGGAGCAAGAAAAGCTTAAAAAGGAAATGGCTGCAAAGGCTGCTGGGAAAGGTCCAATTGTTGGTGGAGGTATTAAAAAGAGTGGTAAGAAGAAATAATAGTATCATTTATAGATTTGTTATAACACTAGTAATAAAGCTCTAAGCTTTAAAATTGCGCAGATTTAACGGTGTTAAATTGGTATTGACTCAATTTGTTAATTCGCCCTTTTTGCCAGTCTGATTTTTCACAATGCACGAAAATTGACACAATTGCAATAAAGTTTTGATCTTGGGGTAAGTTGACAACAGTGATACCTCTTCTAAGTTGATTGTAAGAAGACTACAATGCTTACAAAACATAAGATAGTTTTCCTTGGAGATCAAGGGGTTGGGAAGACCTCACTTATAACCAGATTCATGTATAATACGTTTGATACACATTATGCTGCGACTATAGGAATCGACTTTTTATCGAAAACAATGTATTTGGACTCACAAACAATTAGGCTTCAATTATGGGATACTGCTGGTCAAGAACGTTTTAGGTCGTTAATTCCAAGTTATATTAGAGATTCAAAAGTGGCTATGATTGTTTACGATGTTTCTAATAAAGATAGTTTTGATGACGTTGAACGTTGGTGTGATTATGTAAAAGCAGAGAGAGGTGATGATGTGATTATGGTTTTAGTTGGTAACAAATCTGATTTGCCTGAAAGGGTAGTTTCATCAGAAGAAGGAGAGGAATTAGCTCAAAAGCTTGGATTTTCATTGTTTATGGAAACCAGTAGTAAAAATGGTTATGGAGTTAAGAACTTGTTCAAGAAAGTTGCTAAATTATTGCCTATAAATGGAGAAGAAGGATCGACAAATGCTGGAAATAAAGAAGGAGGAATAAAAGTTGTTGATGAATCTTCTCAAACAATTGATATCAATACGCCCAACACAGAAGGTGCTACAGACTCTTGTCAATGTTGATTGATCATAGTTATAATTGAGTTTGGACGCAATACGAATAGTCGATTTATTCTATAAATATAATTGAATATATAATTGATAAATAATAAGGTACTCATGTTTTTAATCATTGCAATACAAGAGAGGTTGAACGATTGATCTCTATCTAATTAAAGAAAATCTTTTAATCTCTTCAATCTTTCTACAGCATCTTCCAAAATCGCATCATCCTTACAAACAGCGAATCTTAAGCAATCTTGCATATCATTAGAATCTTCAGGCAAATAGAATTCAGTTGGAGGGATAGTAACAACACCGAATTCCTGAATCAACCAATATGCTAATTTGAAATCTCTTGGTTTATCTTTGATAAGATCTGGCCATTTAAGTTCAGGCATTTTAACATTTGCAAAATTAACAAGTAAAAAGTATCCACCATCTGCAATTGTATATGGGATCTTAAGATCATCAAAAACAGAACGAAGAATTTTATATTTGTGTTTGTATTCATCTCTCATATCTTCAAAGTAATTAATTTTATCAGCAATTTCAATACTTTCTGCTACTCCAACTTGGATAGGTGCAGGTGAAGAGAAACAAACACGAACATGTGCTGCCTTGACATAAGGAACAAGTTCCTTACTTCCAATCACCCATCCAATTCTCCAACCAGTAGCAGCAAAAGACTTTCCAGCGGAACCAACGAATAAGACTCTCTTTCTAATTTCTTCATTCTCAATTTTAGCAATTCTTGGAAATTCCTTCCCAAAATATAAGTTTTCATAAACTTCATCAGAAAGGATTATAAAATTGTGCTTAACTGCTAAATTACCCAGCCTTTCAAGCTCTTCATATGTAAAAATCTTACCAATTGGGTTGTGTGGAGTATTGATGATTAGCATCTTGGTTTTTTCATTGATCAGTCTGTCTAGCTCATCCCAATCAATGGTATACTCTTCAGCATCGACAGTTCTTTCAGCAAAATCTTTAGGTGGGGTAAGTTTAGCGTAAACAACCTTACCATTGGCCATTTCAATATTTGAAATATATTGGTCAAAGAATGGTTGAAACACAATCACTTCGTCCCCCTTTTCTAGAAATCCGAAAAAGGTAGCAAGCATACCTTCGTTAGCACCGGTTGTCACTGTGATTTGTTCCTTTTCAAGTTGGTATCCCAACTTTTCTGAATAATGTCTTTGTAAAGCATTAATCAATTGTGGCTTTCCTTGAGGAGGAGCATACTGATTGTCCATAGGATTAAGAAATGCCTTTTGAACTGCTTCTACAGCAAACTTTGGAGGAGAGTATGAAAAGAATCCTTGACCTAAGTTTGCAACCTTTTCACCAGATGTCACCTCTTTCTCTGCAGCAGTTTCATTGATCAAACTCCAAATATCTTTACCAGAAAGATTGAAGTAGGAATTGTGTTTCGGTAATGTGGACATTTTTTTGCAAAAATAGCTTAGTGTCTTGCTTTTGTTACGAGTAACAGGTACAGATGGAAACATGCAAAGCAAAGGAAACCCTGTTGAACATGACCAATCTCAACGAACTGTGTGAATCATTGACCGTGGCAGTTGCAGTTGCAAAACGGCTTGACTCACGATAAGAGTCTCGCTGTTTACCAAAACCAGACATTGCGCAACGTCACGTGCGCACGATTTCTGGTAACACTTTTCACCCTAGGTTAGTTGACCGTTTGTAAGTGAATGGATCAAACAGAATAGGGTGACAGGTGGGAGGACAATGGATTCACCCTTTGAAACCCCATTCACTATTTTGGAAGATGAACCGGAAGGACGACATACTAGGGCGTTGAGACCTTATGTTGAGAAACTAATCAATATAGACCAGGAAAAACCTGTACATGCCAACAGTAACAATACTTTCGACATTTTGAAACACTATATAAATGAAGAAAAACTTGAATACTGGGTCAGTGATGAAGAGATTGGTGATCACGATACAGAAGTTAGTGAAGATTTGACACTGTCCAAAAAAAGGAAAATAAGTAAGACTAGAAAAGCTAAGAAAAAGCAAAAGAAAAGTAAAAAGTCACACAAACTGACACATGAAACTCAAGTAGTCCAAGATCCTGAATTAGCAGAGAACTATCATTTCAACTCACGCGAGGTATCTCATATTCGACAGCAAATGTGTCTTTCATTACAAGCGAGAGCAAAATGTAAAGACCAACGAAAGTTACCTGTTGAAAGCAAGACTAAAGATTTGAAAATTGCTGCAATATCATTATCTGGTTTGGAACCACGCTTGAAACCTATTTACTTCAAGAAGAAAGATAACTTCAATCAAATTTCTTTTATCCGTTTTCAATCTCGTCTAATTGATACGCTTTTTTATATCTGCTTGTTCAAGCGAAAGTTCAAGTTGTGCTTCAAACTATTTAGAATTATTATGAATACATTTGGATCAGATGTATATCAAATGTGGACTTTGGGTGTACACTTGCTGACTGAATTGAACATTACAGAATTTGAAACCAACTTTGAGATTGAGTGGAAACGTGAGTTCAAATCTGAAGTTCCAAGATTATCTAAGAGAATACTAAAGAATCTATCGTTTTTACAAAACCCTTTACTAGTTCCAATGTTAGTTTGCGAAGATTTAGATGAAACAATTATGACAAAACTCAAAGAGACAGTATCTAAAAAGACACAAATGCAAAATCACATAATTAAATTTATTAGATTGCTAATGCGAACGTCAAGAAATCAACTCCCGATCAGTGGTGGATTCCCAGAACAAAACTTTGTTCCAAATGGGATACTTATACATGAAGATGGTAACAATGATGTCGATGATCCTCAAAAAGAAATTGATGATAATAGACCCACAAAGAAAGAAAGACGATCTTCTAATGATAATTCAGTTGACGAAGACTCTAATGAATTTTGTGAAAAGCCTATAATTATACAGAACGCCGAATTCAATCCATTTGCTGAAACTCGTCAACCAAATCAGCACACATATTTGAAGTCTTTGAGGCGTCATTCTACACCTTTACATAGACTAGGAAGTAGAACAAGAACACCAACATATACCCTCACTTTGTTATGGATCTTAGTAAGAACAGGAAGGATTGATACTTTACAAAGAATAATTGAGCCATTATTACTTGTTGTTCCAACCAGTAATGATGCTAGGGTTGCTCTTTCTGAAATAATGGCTAAATTCATGGATGTTGGATCCCAAATACAGGTACTAAGTTCTGGTCCACAAGAGAATTGGGAAGTATGTGATGCATTAGAAAGGAAGATGTCTGATTTGAACGATTCATGGGCTAGATGGAAAGACCGATATACAAGTAAACGGAAACTTATGAGAAATGTCAGACAATATGTGCAATACGATGAAGTTGATAAGAGTTTAATAAACTTAACAGAAACTGTACGTAAAACTATCGATTTCAATAAACAAGAAATTAAGAAACAGGAAAGCGATCTTGAAAGTACTGATGAGAGTGATATTCCTGATTATGAAGAAACGAATGAATTAGATGGCAATCTTGATAATGAAGAAGAAGCGGAGGGAGAGTTTGTTGAGTGGGAAGATGACATGGAAACACAACAAGAGTTGGAGAGATTGATGGGATATGCAGAGATGGTAGCAAAGGATGATGATGAAGATAATTCTCAAAAAGAATCAGATGAAGAACGAGAAAACAAGGTAAAGATAGAAAGAGAAGAAGAGGAATTTGAAGAATGGGTGATAGATGATGAAGAAGATGAAGAGACACAGAAAGAATTAGATAGGCTAATGGGATATGCAGAAGAAGTGGCCGACGATTCAAGATCCGATGATGATTTGATAATATCGGAAGCAGAAAAATTTGAGCTTGAAAATGATCAGGCTGAAAATTTCCAAGATGCAGTTGAATATCAAGATTCTGATAGTGATTGAATTTCAGACTTCAAGCTTCTATCTTCATTAAGTCGTAGTACAACAGGGTTTATGAATTCAGGTACTTGATAATCACGAATTTCAATTTGATAATCTCTTAGTTGTTGTTTGAGATCTTCAATTTCACCTTGCAACGCCCTCAGATCATTTTGTGTTGCCTCTATTGCCAACTCTTCTTTTGATCTAGATTTACTGGTCTCATTAAGAATATATGCAGTAAGTGTACCATACAAAATAAGCTCACTTAATATGTTAGCCCCATTATGTATGTCTCTAACTTGATCTGCATCTTTAAAATGATCAAACCTATGCTTTACTGCCTTATTAGCAACTTTTGTAACTGCCATATTTATATTTTCACCTAATTCCAATTTCTCTTGAATCTTATGATCCCAGTATTTGGAAAGGACAGATGTAGAAATGCATATCTTCCTACAAATCGGTATTCTTTTGGAAGTTGCTGTTATCAATAAAGCCAAAGGTCTTGTAATTTGGTGAATAAAAACGCCAACTAATTTGAGTGCTACTTTATTCATAAATTTAAGTCTTCTACTTTCATTCGGCTATAGTTGGAATAAGTGACCTATGTTGAACTGATGATCTCAGTTGTTATCAAATCTTGCATTAATGTACGCGTATCCGAAAATTCCAGATTCACAGCTTAAGGATTGTCATCAGGGACACCTGGCCTATTTGAATTGATCGTTCCATTTGATTCATACTTCCATTTCATATTATACCCAAAGCAAAACTATACAATGGATAAGCGGAAATTGATAGGATATTATTGCTTTAGCATGTGTCTTGTGGGTCTCCATATAGCAATGAAATATTATTCATCACCAAATCTCTACATTCTGGGGCTTAAATGTTCACAGAACGACTCAATATTGATTATAGGCAATGCAATAGTTGCATCTTTTTTATTGTATGGAACATTATTTCAATATTTAATATTTGGAGAATTACGTTTAATTGAAACCAGCCATCTTCATGAACGACTATGGGCTAATATAATCGGTTTGGTAATGACAGGCAGTATTTACATCAATCACAATTCTACTATTAGTGTATATACCTTGATATTTGCAGTCAGTGGATTACTTTTCTTTAAAGCAATGCATTCTATTGCAAGTGATAGGTTGGATTATCTTATACAGCAACATTTTCAAAAGGCCAATGCTAAATTTAGTGAGCTTTTACTCAATCGTATTGTGTTAACTACAATTATATTACTTCGACTTGACTATTCTATCATTAAAATGGCTGTTGATGAGTCATTGACAAGTCGGTCTGCTGTTATACTGATGATTGCGTTTGAATATGTGTTGATAATGGTTAACACTGTTTACAGTAGTATTAAATATGGACTTGACGTTTTTGAAATTCGATATTTACAAAAGTATCCGGATGATGAAATTTGGCCTTACAAAGTATGGTTTGATTCAATACTAAAGATAATGATTAATTTGGCAAAGAGTATAATAGTACCGGTATTGTTTCTTGCTTTCTTGACGATGGAAACTGTATCGTTCAATTTAGTTGGAGAAATTTTCAGATCTTTCTATGCGTTAGGAAAATCTATTAAAACTTTATTCAGATTGATTAGGAATTCAAAGAAATTAAATAAGTCTTTGAAGAAGCCAACTGCTGAAGAAGTTGAAAATGCAGACATATGTATCATCTGTAGGGATGATTTGATATTTGAAGGTACAGGAAATGCAAGGAGTATACCTGTTAAACTCAATTGTGGTCATATTTTACATGATGGATGTATAAGAGGTTGGTTGGAAATGTCCACAGATTGTCCTACATGTCGTAAGCCAGTAATATCGGATGAAACTCATGCAATACAGCCACCACAGCCACCACAACTACAACGGCAATTACAACCACAACTACAACCACAACCACAACCACAGCGGCAACTTCGAATTGAAAATGGGGATGCAATGGTCAATCAAATTGAGGCAAGAAATGGGTTGCAAAATTCAGGTCCTAACGAGGGTAATGAAGATGTATCGAGTGATTACAATTATCAAGACTATTTTGAATATGGAAATTCAAGTGGAAATATAACAAGCGAATCTTTTAGTTCCCAAAGGCAACGTTTTGAAGCAGAGCAAATGCTGAAACGCATTCAAGCCATGATCGATTCAATCGAGCAAGTGGGTACATTAAATATGACTGATAGTCAGAGAGAAAATTACGAAGAACTAAAAGAAACGGCACATAGAATCAGCAGTGATATTCAAACTAATTACAGTAATTCATATACTGAAACAGACTATTATATCAACTTACCACCAGGATCTGTTGTTCCTGTTGATTGGACTGTTTTACCTGTGGAGAACAGTAAGGGTGTAGTTAAAGTGAAACTTAATAGAAATAAATCAATTGGTTTGAAACATTTGCGGAATCCGAATGATGTTTGCAATGATCATTAAAGGAGAACAAAAATATTTTGGTGTTTTCAAAAAATTGCTTATCTTAAAGTTGATAAGAGAAATATACAATAATAATATACATTTTAGTTATAAAAGGGTTTGTAAAATCTATGATTAACTTGATTTTTTAATTTAAATCAGCTGACCCCATCAGTTTTCCTCAGACTAAAGTCCGTGAAGGGAAAGATATTTAGTGATTTTATTTTTGATTTTTTGATCTTTCAACTTTTAACAATAAAGCTTTATTAATATGTGGAAGAACACCACCATAAGCAATAGTTGCCTTAATTAAAGTATCTAATTCTTCATCACCTCTAATAGCTAATTGCAAATGTCTTGGAGTAATTCTTTTAACTTTTAAATCTTTTGTTGCATTTCCTGCCAATTCAAGAACTTCAGCTGTTAAATACTCAAGAACAGCAGCCAAGTAAATTGCAGACTTGGAACCGACTCTAATTTTATTCTGAGCATTCCTTTTAAGGTATCTCTTGATTCTTCCTACAGGGAATTGTAAACCTGCTCTTGCAGAATGGGATTGTGATTTTAGATGGCCATCTTTTGCACCACCTTTACCTTTACCTTTACCACCTTTTCCGGACATGCTATTTTGTTAGTTAAGAGAAGATAAAAGGAGCGAATAGAAGGCCAGAAATAAGAGAAAGCGGGAAGAAACGTGAACCAAATGCAAGAATAAACAAGAAAACAAAACAAAACTTAACAAAACAAAACAACCGGAAACTCAACTCGCGCCAGAATCAAAACAAAAATTTCAGCTTCAGGAATCGAAAAACGAAATTGAAATCGAAATCGAAATTTATTGGCGTAAAGAAAATAATTTTATGCAAATTTTAGAGAAATGCGACAGTAATTTGTTTAAAAATGCAGATTAATGCGAAAATGCGGAAATGTCAAATGATTAAATATAATATAGATACAACAACATCATTGCACACCCAGATAGGTAGGTACACAACAACAACTAACAACTAACAATCAACAACTAACAACCAACTCCACTATCCGTTCAGTATACTCTCAAGAAGGATCCTCTTCTTGCAGTTGTTGCCGTAACTGGAATTGTCACCATTATTGCTGCTGTTACTCGTTGTACTCTCAGATGAGGTCTTATTCTTATTGATACCAACTTCTCCTTCTTTCGATCCAGATTCGATAACATTAGTACCAGCTATTTGTAACTTGGGATCTTCAGTAGCAAGATTTTGTGGAAGCGGTGGTAGTTGGACTGTTTCATATTTGCTATCGTGTTTATCGGTGGAAGATAAAGTACTTTGTCCCGTGGATGTTAAAGATGGAATGCTACTGGTTTTGTTCTCTGTATTGGAAGTAGATATAGGAAAGGATTTAGAAGTTGCTGATGGTGGCTGGCTAAGATTTTGTGAGAAATTGAGTCCTGAACTTGGCTGTGGAAATTGTGATACGTAAGGTACGTAACTTACTGGCGTTGATGAATATTGATTATATATTTGATTCATTGGGCCCAGTTGATTTATATGTCCTAATAGTGGATTGTAAATAGAATTTAGTTGTCCCATTTGATTTAGTAGTGGTGAAACACTAGGTTGACCTACAGGTGTATATTGATTTATTGGCGAAACCATATTCATTTGACCAAATGGAACATAAGTAATATATTGATTTGAGTAATTTTGATTATTTTCTTCCTCTTCGCCTGTTTCTGTACTTCTTTGGTTAAATGATTCACGTCTTAATTGATGCAACGCTTTATTAGGTGTATTATTCATTTGATATTGAACACTTCGATTGTTCCTCTGATAATATACTGATGGTGTGTAAGTTGATTGTCTTTGAAAATCAAATGAAGCATTTGTAGGTGTTACAGTTGTTGAATTAGATCCAAACATCAATCCATACGGTGAAAGATTTTCTGGAACCGATCCCATACTCATTGGTCCCACCAAATTAATTCCTGGACTGTTTATACCATTAAATGATGGCATTGATGGTGATACCGTTGAACCGCTACGCGTTTGCATTTTTAGCTGATTCAACCTACTATTAGGACTATTCGTTTCCATAATTGATCCAGTTCCTGTTGTAGGAGTTATAATTCTCAGTCCATCATTAGTATTACTTGTATTTTCTAAAACTAATGGCACTGGTTTATTATAACTATTCCTCGTATCACTAAAACTTTCATGCTTCTGTAAAAAAATTGGTTGACGAGGTGGTGGTGGTGGAAGTTTATTATCTACTCTTTTCAGTTGAGGAGAGACGGAATTTGGAGGTGATGATAATGTATTGAATTCGGTAATAACTGATGGTGTGACTGGTTCATTTCCTTTCCTCAATTTTTTAGTTGTTTTTTTGTTAACCTTTATATTTTTATCAAAGTCATATAAATGTACAGTTTGTTTATGTTGTCGTAAATTATCCAGTCTTGAAAAACGCTTCTTGCAAGTTCCACATTCAAATGGTCTTTCACCAGTATGTTTCCTTATATGCCTCGCCAAATGTTCAGATCTAGTGAAAACCATAGAGCAACCATGGTAGCCTGTACACTGAAACAATTTTCCCTTGAAATTTTCCTTCTTCTTTTCACTTATTTCTTCATCAAGATTTTCCTCTTTCACTTCACTTTTACCTTCATTTGGTTCACATTCATCTGTACATCGAGACCTGCTGCGTCTTGAATCAGATGTACTACTGGTCGAGGAATTCTTTCGCTTCGAAACAGGTTCATTATTATCATCCAGTCCTCTTTTGCTTTTTTCAGTTAGCTTTTCCATCTTGTGTTATCCAGTTGAACTTTGTGTTGGATCAAAAGATTGGATTGTCGTTATGCACTTATTGAGCAACCCAGAAATGAAAAAGATACTATAATTATGGTGTATCCTTTAAATGCGTACCTTAGCTATGATTATTGTATGCAAAGAAAAAACAATGTAAGCTCTCTGTCGGTCAATGAATATATTATATATGTCCACAGTTTCACCCACAGCAGTGTTTGTACCCCTCTCTATAAGCAATCTTGAGAAATATAAACAACTGTATTAGTCGTAGCGCCAAGCGGAAAATCCTGTACCTCGATATCAATGTTTTTTTTTAGTACGCGCAGATCGAATTATAGTCAACATCCAAAGCTCTAGAGGACCAGCTTGGCGTAAACCGTGTTTTCTAGCCAACAGCCGTTTGAGTTTTGTTGGCATATTTCTCGTGTTTTTTGTCATTGGGTTTCTTTGTTTGTATTTTTGATAGTCAATGGCCACTTTAATTGATTATATTGAGGCTCAACAAGCTTTGGAGAAAGAGGCCAAAGAGCTGATGCCATATGATCCAAAGGAATGTACGTTCTCAATCGGACCATTAAGGCAAGATCTTTACGCGTGTTTATCGTGTTACCGCAAAACAGGACAGCTAAACAGCGTATGTTATGCATGTAGTATAAAGTGCCATGCTTCTCATGATTTAGTTGAATTGTTTACAAAGAGAAACAGGACTTGTGACTGTGGTACAACGAGAGTTGATGGTCCTTGTTTTGTGCGTTATCCAAAGTGGAACAACTTGGATGTGAAAGATTACAGTCCAGATATTCCTGACTCCTCAAATAAATATAGTCATAACTTTGAGGGACGATTTTGTGAGTGTGACATGCCGTATAATCCATTGAGTGACAGTAACATGATTCAATGTACTCTTGGGGTGGCTTGTGATGAAGATTGGTACCATGAAGAGTGTATTATGGGATACACACCAACTACGGTTGATAGAAGGCCTACTGGTAATGGTGTCGATAAATTGAATGATTTAGATGAACCTGGTATGGATGCTGAATCAGACTTGAGAAATAAAACAGTTGAGAAGAACGAGAGTACGATAAGTGATGATGAGATAAGTGGAAATTTACTCCCGTTGGAAGGTTTCCCTTCATTAGAAACTTTTGAAACTATAATATGCTGGAAATGTTATAACAAATGTCCTGAAGTGAAAGTAATTGAAAGTCTACTTGAATGTGATTTTGTCGAACATATACCAAACAGACAAATGCAAGGAAGTGAAGAACCTTTACGCAAGAAATTAAAAGGAGACTATACTAAAACAATTTTTTTGAAGTCTAACTATAAGGAGAAACTTAAGGCTTATATGAATGATAATCCGGAAACAAAGCTTGGAAAGTTCTTAATGAAGTATCCATTTTTGTATGAGGAGGATCCGGTGTATAGACCAGAGTTGGACGAAGATGACACATCTTCTGTATTTGAACTGGGTGTTCAAAAACTTAATAGTGTCCCTGCTGATCAAGCTGCCAAAGGTCTAGCTGCATATAGCCAGATCAAATCGAAATTGACCGAGTTTCTGAAACCTTTTGCTGAAACAGGTAAGATAGTCACAGAAGACGAAGTTAAAGCATTCTTTACAAATATTAAAAAGTCGTGAAGTTTAATGAGGTGTGTTGTTCCTGCTTGATCTTACATTACGTGCTCCAGGTGTAACAACCACGGAGCTTTTTTTCTCCACCTTTGTACGCAAACTCCCAAGAAACTCCTTCCACATTTTAATGTTGTTACTATGTTCCTTTATCTTTGAATCAACAAATTTCTGTTGTTCCTTTATTCCTTGTAACTGTATCTTTCTGAAAATACCAGTGGATTGAACTTTCAATTCCTTTTCTGTTTCTTCTAGTGATTTAACAACAGCTGAAAGTTCAGCTGCATTCGAAGATCTTTCTTGATAAAGCTTCCTAATATCATCAGTTTCATCTTCTGCCCTGGATAAGGCTAATTTCAGCTCTTCCAACTTATTCTTTAACTCATCGATCTCTAAATGTTTATCGCTCATAATATCTTTCTCCTTGATATCTTCATATTCTCTCAATCTTACTTTCAAGCCATTTCGTATATCATCAAATTTAGAAACTTCAGCATAAAGCTTATCTTTCATCTTTGTCCTCCCCTCAATGAGAACACCTAAATCACGATCTTTTTTGAAGTTTTCTCCATTATCCGAATTACCTTGGTCAATTACATATTGTCTTTCTGTTTCATCCAAATGAACAAACTGCAAGATGCTTTCAGTCTTTGTTATCCATTCTTGCATGCTTACATAAGAATCATTTATAAGTTTGGTTAGATACAATTGGTATTGTGAGTAATTAAAACTATTAGGGATATCTTCATGCTTTGGTGATAATTTCAAACGTTTACTTTCATGATTGTTTTCAGTTTTCTCCTTTATATCATTTTTTGAATTGAAAAAAGTATATAAATCAATTTTTGTTCTCTGTAAAACGTTTTGTTCGGACGTATTACTTAGCGTGTTGACAACTTCATCAATCAAGTTCTGATTCAAAATATGTGGCAAGTGAGTTTCAATGGTTTGTGGGAAAGGATACTTATATTCTGTTGGATGAATGAGCCACTCGATAAAATCATTGGATATAGGTGACATGTCACATGGTAGGTTCATTGATACTCTGGGCCAGGCTGCAACAGTGAGCAAAGAGAGTAATCTATTAAATTCAGCCTTTTTGTAAAATATATCTTTGTCTGTTTTTCTTTGGTTTTTCAGTGTTTGATTGCTATTATAAATAACATTTGGATTACTTTTCAGTTCTATTTCATAGTGCTCTAGCGATTCAATTATAACAGGTTTGATTATAGGAATATTTTGTCCTATAATTGAAGGTAACTCAGTAAGGTTAGTGATTTGTGAATCCAAAGAAATTATCAAATCACTTTTTAGATCTTCAAATTGAACTAAATACTTCAGCTGAGAAGCTAAAATAAGATAAACGTTTAATTTCTTGTTCTTTTTTTCTTGCATCATTTTCAAATACTTCTCGTTATTTTTCGATATTCTAGGTGTATATTCTTCTTTATCCTTTTTGCTGTGACTAGTGGTACTATTTGATTCAGTTTCTACACTGTCTCTATTCCTTTTATCTATGTTTGAAGGCCGACCGTTTTTCCTTTTCTCCTTTGTTGTAGTTACAGGTGTCGTCCTCTTAGAACGTCCTTGTCTACGTTTCTTCGATTCTGTTGGAGGTGGAGTGGAAGACGAAGATGAAGTGTATTCAGATACAAGTGGTACAACTTCAGTTCCCAAAGAATCTGTACTAGTCGCTTTATGAAAATCAAAAGATCCATGGTTGTCGTAGTATAACGATGAACCTGAAAATCTGTAGTATTGTAATCCACTTTTACCTAAAAGAAATGATTCCACAAGGTCCATCTCTTTGGCATTTGATACGCTAATAACAATAGTTTTCCTAACGTCCCTTTCCACAAGCTTATCCAAAATTTCACTAATTTTATTATATTTATTTGACAATGTGATAATATTTTCTTTAGAATTCAAGAGAAGTAAATTTCTTGGAATATAATGATCCACCAACAACGTAGGATGGTTAATAATTTGAGTAATATTAAAAATTAAAGCTTCCAACATCGAATTGTTGGACATTTTATCACCTTGTTTCTCACTTAGAGTATCATCAAAGTCAAGTGTTTTATGTTCCTCAAGATACTTTAATAAATGAGGTCTATGTAATTCTAACATAATATCAATCAGACATTTTTGATATACAGTCTGTTCAAGAGGTAAATAATGTATGGCCGATTTATAATGATCCGGCATTATTACTCATAAATAGAACCTTCTTCAAAAGAAAAAGCTAATGCAAATCAAAGAAGTACTAGAAGTTGCGGAGAAAGCAACTCGCTATTCAAATCCGATCTATCGCGTCAAAACTTTTCGCTCATGGTAGCATCCAGAAGTATTTTTGGTCTCGGAGCAAAATGTGGATATAAAAAGAAATTGGGTATTAAGCATTATTTATTAAGTATATTACAAAGATAGAGAAAAAATAAGAAAGATATTAAATGAGCTTTAGTGATTAAAATTAAATTGGTGGGTAATCTGTTGGAGTTCAGTCCATCGTTTATTTGTCAACACTTATGTGACACCGGTTCCAGTGCCTGATGTATTCATGAAATCCATGAGTTTTGTCACCTTTGAGAAAACATTGATTACAGTCCTTATATGGGCATTTGAATCCAACCGTTTCAGACCAGCTATTTTTTCCGAGTTTATAGCACACAAACCCGGACTTTGGTAATTTGGCCCTTTCTCCAGTAGAGTTAATTCCATGTGTATTGATCAAGTGGCCACGATAACAAGAATTGTTTCTTTCGTAAAATAAAGAATCAAAGCTTTTTGATTCGCTCACTTTACAAAATGGACATAATGATGGGTAATCACGTTTCAACTTCTTGCCTTTTGAGCTATAGAGAATTTTAGTTGAGTATCTTTTGATCGAAGGATCGTACCTTGTGTTAACTTCTGAGTTTACATAACAATATTCTGGGCTTCCTTCTTGAATTGCAAATTTAAGAGTGTATTTGTTCGGTGAATTGTATTCTTTGAATGCATCAATATTTGGCAATCTTTCAACTAATTGTTTGGAACAGCCGTAACTTACTCTATTAACTTTGAAACATCCATCACATCTGTGTTTTGCTTGATCAAGTTTGGGGAGATCATCATATGGAGGCAATTCCTTAGGCAAAACACTATTTGGAAAATCATTGACATCAGTATTGTTATCAGCATCTTCTTCATCGCTAGAAGCCTCATAGATTCTTTGTGCCTTAACATCTAGCCAATCTGAAGTTTCTGTAATTTGCTGCTTGTAATCGTCATTTTCGCTATCAGTGTTATTTTCCAGTAAAACTCCTGTTTTTAGTGATTCAGTTGGATCAGATGAGAAGTTACAAGAGTTTTCTGTTGGGATTTCTGCAATCTTAGGTTTTGCTACCCAATTGGAACAAAGATCGTAGTCTTCAAAGTTCATACTGTTGGAAAAAATAGTATCAAATTCATCTTTATGGACTCTGTCATCAAATTTTGTAAAATTGCTAACTTTTCTGTCAATTTCATCCATTGAACTTGGACTTGATTGTAATCCGTCTAAGAGTCTTACTCTATTTACAGCCTTATCCTTAACAAAAGTTTTTGCTATTTTTCCGGTTGATCTATTGTGCGATGTAGAAAGCAAATCTGGATTCACTGAAGTTGATACCAAATCCTGTCCGCTAAAGTCGGCCAAACTACTTGGAAAATTATTGTTCAACATTTGCTGATTCACAAAGCTATGTAATTGATCTAGATTATTATCGGATACACCATGAACTTTTTCTTTGGGTTCAACAATTTCACCTACTCCAATATCAAAATTAACGTGGTGATCATTGAAGTTCTGATATCCTGTAGTAACTTCAAACTTGGTTTCATTATTGGAGTCAATTGTAGTTATTGATGGATGTTTTCTTTCCAGAACATTTTGGTGATCCCAGATTTCTGACCCAACACTGCTTTCCCTGCGGCTATTTTGAGTGGAATTATTGACATCTAAATTAGATGGATGAGAATGGGAAGGAGGCTGGTCGTTGCTATCAAAATTGATGATTGAATTGATTGTTTCTATGAGGCTAGTTTCGTTTGAAAAGTTTGGAGATTGAACATTACTATATGAAAAAAAATCGTTGTTAAAATAGCTAAACTGTTCTAAATGACTGGCATGAACAGTATTGGTATTATCGTTGGTTTGTACCATGTTCCTTATTTCTGAAAGAATGGTTAATGAAGAATGAAATGGATTGAGGAAGAAAATTCAATTGCAATGCATTTGAGTTTTATTCAAATTACAGAAAGAGTTTTCAAACAGTACATAATCTACCTAATTGGCGTTGAAGCAACAGAATACATCGAAAACTAAGTAATAAAACTTTTAATTCTGTTGGTTTGGCGGGGTTCGGTAATTTGGATTCTCAACCAAACGGGACTAATTGGTTTCCCTATATGGAATATATCTATCCCCGTAACTAGAGCATCGCAGTTACTTCATAAGACAGAACTAGCCCCAAAACAGAATTCTGCTCCCAAATCGAACACTTGGATCTCAGTCTAGAATTCCTTGCGTGAAGCATAAAAATGACCAGCCCTTGATTTTCTGTTCGACAAGCCTTACAATTCTATTCTAGAATGCTGAGGAGACTATTTTTACTTGATTTCGGGTTTAAACAAGAAGAAGTATTAAGCTAGGATTGCCGATGAGGAAAATTACATCCTGAGCTTGTGTAGATATTATTCTTCTTCTATATATGGCCAAATAAAAGTTCATAGTCTATTCACGAGTACGGCTCGGTATTTCACGAGTCGTTGATTGCTAATCGACGCGTTGAAATTCGAAGGTTTTCTACTTTGTGGGGAAAGAAATTGGGCCCGGAATAAAGTCGCACGTATCCTCTGATGATCCATAATACCTAACGTTATATGTTATAGTGATAAGTGTAACCTCATTTGATGAGAGATTACGACTGTTGATTATAATCCATTAACTCTATCATGTTTCAGAGACTTTCTGGATTTTTCAAAAAAGCACCCGTACCGATTATCAAGGTCACCCCGGAGCTATTACTCAAAAGAGAGACGTTATGTAATGATTTGCAACAAATATACGAAACTCAATTGAACCTTTTTGCCAATGCATTACCTCCAGATACTGTTAAAAATGTCCCTTTGATTGAACATTATACATCCTTAGCAGATGAATATAAGAGACACTTAAGTGAAATAAAAAATGGAAATTATATCAGTAAAGAGTTCACTGAAGAGTTATTTGTTGATCTGATAAACAAACAACTGGATTATACAGTTTCTGAACTTGAAATCATTAACTCTAAAATTCAACATAGTGATTTGAAAAATTTAGATGAAGCATATGACAAGGATATCGATCGATTTTTCACAGATTATCATAAAAACCGTATTTCAAAATCATATTTACTGAAAACGTATTTATACCCAGATCCCTTGCTTACATCTCAAAATTCTCGACTCTTATTGGATGAAGCAATAAAAACAACTTCTAAAATGCTATCGTTAAATGATTATCCAATACCAAAATTCAATATTATGAATTCACATAGTGAAGTGCCTTCAGCGTATTGTATTTCAGCTCATGTGGTTCACATAATGTTTGAGCTTTTCAAGAATGCAACTATTCCATCAATGGTTAGAAATCAACCAATACAAATTGGTATATATTCTGACGTTAATAATCCCGATCTAGTTGTATTTGAAATCAAAGATAATGGTGGTGGTATGCCCAATTCAATGCTAAAGAAAATATGGCAATTTCATTATACTACAAGCAATGACAATGATCGAGATGTTATTCATGGGTTTGGTATGGGTTTGCCATTATGTAAAGTTTTTGCGGAATTCAATTATGGATCCATAAAATTAGTCAACATAGAAGATCACGGAGTTACAGTTTACTTGAAACTACCAACTCATGCTACCAATCCTGAGAAACCATCTGAACCAGCATTAGATCTATACGAGTAAACCACTGTGATGAAGAGCACCAATGTATTCGTAGTTTTATAGATTCTAATAATTACTTATAGATACAAAATTCTAGTCCTTCTCTTTATCATCTTTTCAGACTTTTCAACACTATCATTACTCAATTCTTGTTTCTCAGCTTCCTCAATCTGGAACATCAACTCCTTTGCATCATTTCACACATAACCTCATCTCTAAACAAAAAGTAGTCACCTTGAACTGATAAACCACAAATAACACAAGTGAGACAGTGGGTATGAAAGGCTTCATTGATATCATTTTGTAAACATTCTCCTTCAACACCTTTATTACAGATACCACAAAGTGATCCATTTAATTCATGAAAATGTTCCTCACAATATGGTTCATTATTGAAAACATAACATGAACTACCCTTATTGAATTTAGCACCACATTTGTTGCAACCAAAACACTTTCTGTGCCATTGGCCTGTAAGTTGATGATCTTTAGACCAAATTTTCTTCTCGTGTTTCAATATTTCTTGATGACATTTACGACATGGACCTTCACCTGCTGGGTATTGTATACTAATTTGATCATTTGAAACTACTCTTGAGTTGTTTCTTGTGTTTCAGGTATACGAGCATTCCCTTCTGAATGAGTTGAGTGTCTATTCACTGAAATTGTATTATCAACTTCGCCCGATTGCTGGTGAAGGTTATTATTAGAATCAATCTCAAAATTATTAATATCATCAATAATCGCTTCGATTTCTGGTTGTAAAGCCCTATTTACTTGAGGCTCAATTGGGTACTCTGGTGCTTTTGGAATAGGTGGAACATCAGGGTAGTTTTGATTGATGTTGGGAGTTGAAAAAGCACTCGCTGTTCTTTTTTGAAAACCTTTGCTATATAAACTTCCATTATCATCCTGATCGGTTTCGTTTTCAATATTATCATGCAGATCTGAGTCAAAATCTACCGCTTTATCTACATCAAAGTTATTGTTCTTGACAAATTGACTGGTAGATTCTCCAATTGGTGTATGATAATCCTCCCTCGCTGAAGAAAATGGGTCTATTACATCATCTCTTTCAAGATTATCAAATGAGTTTCTATTACTGGTATGTGCATCATCCAATACAATATCAGGAATGTTATAGTTGCTCTTAATGATTGAGTGTTCGTTGTCATCTTCCTGAATCATCGACATATCAACAATCTCGTTATCGTTCAAACTCCTCAAATTGTAAATTTTCATATCATTAGTAGAAAGAGTGCTCAATCTTTTTGCATTTTCATAATCCTTTTTGACAGGTTCAGCTTGGAACTCATATTTATCAAAATCTGCTGACCTGAATGTAGATCGAATGTCTTTGAGTCCACCATAAGAATTTTGAGAAACAACATCATGATTGTCTTGGTTCATAAATTTGGCATCAAATGAGGATATGGAGTTGGCAGAAGCATTTGATAAACGAGAACCATTTGTCACTTTGAGTTTATTATCTGACTCAAAAGAATCATCTTCATTGAGAGTTGGAATCGTAGGTGTTTCTAGATCTACTTGACGGTTGAAGCCTCCGGGCATGTGATTTTTATCAACAAAGTTACTCCTAAGCTCGTTAGTGGCGGTGGTTGCAGCAGAAGAATTTCTTGAATGAATAGTTGAATACTTGTTGAAAGATCCTTCTGCTTCGTCATCATCAGAGTCAACAAATGGACGCGGACCATTTATATGAGTTGTTTTCGGCGGCAGTTTTGTCGAGTTTTTGAAAATATCAGTTTCTTCATGAACTACACTATCATCAAAATTGTTATTAAAATCGCTTCTGGAAAAAGATTTGAGCTCAGGAATAACTGGAACAGGAATGGCAGAAATTTCAGGATGAATTTTAGGGACAATAGCATCAGCAACTCTGTTTGTATGCAATTTCAAATTATTTTGAGTATCTTCTAGAGCAACTTGTCTTTTTGAGAATGTGGAGCGATCAGACGAATTGAGCGTTGGTGATTTTTCTGAACCTTTTGTGTTATTACTCAGATTTGGAAATGAATTGCTAGTCATAGGAGATGTTGTAAAATTCCTTCCCTTATGATTTGGAGGTTTTTCAAAATTAGCCAAATTACTTTGAGAATGTGATCGGAATGGAATTCTTCTAGGTGGTTCGAATGCAGGTTTAGAAGAAGCAGATCGCTTTTCAGAAATATCAGGTTTGTAAACATCAAATCCGGCACGTTCCATAACACTTCGGACTCTGACTTTTGTCGTCAAAGGGGGGAAGGCAGAATGAAACTTCACTTGCGGATTTGGATCTTTTAAGAAGTCAGGAAGAGAGTTTAGATCTAAGTTTAATTTTTCTTTTGATAGACTCTGTGGATACATGGCAATCAATTATTGTTGATTTAATCTAGATGAATTTTGTTCAACCGATATAGTAAACTCTTCGGTTTGTTTGTATTTGATTTTAAAGGATTGGAAAATAGTTGGAATAATCGATTTGGATTTCAAATTATGTCAAAGAGCAGCTTTGATGAAAATTATAAGTTTGATTGAAAGTGTGTGACTAATTAAGAAAGCTCTTGAATCAGTTGAAGTTTGAACAGTTGCAGTAAAAGTTTATGTTCGTGTAGTTTACAAATGATAAAATGGAATCAAACTCTGGAGATCAGCGCTGACTACGTTAATTCTCGCCAAGGCTTTACAAAAACTAATTTATTCGAATTTCTCAAGATCAAAACAAATTTTCGGGCTAGATCAATCTACTAAAAAATATAACTACTTCTAGTCAAAATTTGGTGCCAGGTGGAAATGCTCTATAGATTTCAATAACTTGTGGTTTCGCAATTTGAGAGTAGAAAGCTACTTGTTAGTCGCTGTGTTCATTACGTCAAATGGTGACTTGAAAACACACATAAAAGCTTCTAAATTTGGATCTTGTCTCACGACCAAAACAAAGATGCCAGTCCCTCCTTGTGGGGGCTCAGCGTTGCTCCCAAAGGGGATTCATTTGGCGTATCAATAGCAACAGAAACAGAACAAGATAGATAAACAGAGCAATAGCAAAGATGTTCCATTTGATTGTGAGTTGTATGAATATTTGAATGTAATAAAAATATCTCTTAATGGTTTCGTATTCAAACCTGAAATAATGTTCTTCGAGCTCGAACTGTAATAAAAATGGCTCATCTGGTGTTGTATCTCGTATTGAAGGTGATAAGTGCATTTGGATAGTATCTTCTGAATTAACTAGTGGACTGCTGGTTGTTCTTTCATTTCTTTTGTCAAGAAATGAATTGTCTGTGAAAAAGTCCTGTGAAACATTTTCCAGTTTTGAAAATGTGGCAACATGGTCACCTGTTTTGTATGCTGTAACATTGATAGGAGTTATAGACACTGAGGCTGTAGAGATTGGTGATGATGGTAATATTGAACTTATCGATGTTTGATCTTCACTTTCGGTGACGGGTCTTTCCGAATCACTTTTTGTAGGATAGGATGGATTATAAGAAGGTATGGTCTCGCTGTTTTTAGGTAATTCTGTATAGACAGTGTCTGGCATTGTCTATTATTTTATATGTATACTTATGTGCTATAAACTGAACGTTATAGATGAGAAAATATAGGTATCGACTTCTCTGAACTTCATCAAGTAAGCTCAGGGAAGTGCAATGCAATGCATACTGAATGGGTTTAGAAGAAACAGGAATTCTGCTTGAGTTTTTTGAGCCCCCAAACTCAGAAGGATTTATTACAAAATTCTTTGATGGAAAATATAATCCAGCACAAAGTAATAAAAGGAAATAGAATCACTATCTGAGGAAGTTGTGTAATAGTTTGAATGAGGTTATATCTCATGTGTTCCTTTTCAATCTTGTTTGTTATCCTTTCAAGACATTGTTTAACGAGGATTAGTTCTAAATGCAATGATGTCGTGGGTAAAAGACTGTTGAATGATGATAACTTTAATGCTAGTGGTGTTAGTTGTGTTGGTGCTTCATTACAAAAGTAGGAGATGCCATTGATAAACTTTGAGGAAGATTCCAGTGTTTCAAAATCTGTCAATATCCTACTAGAAAATGAATGTATATTTGTGATTATATTAGATCGGAGAATATAACTCAAATCAGATAATAAACTAGATAATGTAGATACCATCAAGTTTAAAGCATCATATACTTGTCTGCTTTTGTTAGCATCTAGTTGAGTCATATACTTAACAATATTGTCTCGCAGTTCAACTTCAATCTCATATTTTAGGGTTTTCAGGCTAAAATAAATTTGAAACATGGTTGATTGATTTTTAAGCAATTCAGGTTCTAACATGTGGAGAACCTGATACTGCTCATCCTCAAATTTCCAATATTCTAAAAACGAAGGAACTAGATTACCAGAATCTTTTCCTAGTTTATTCAGGGTATACCTTGAATTGGATAAGGTATTCAATATTTGATTAACAGGTTCATATTTTGAATAAACTTTCTCGTTGCACTCATTGATTTCAAATGTCGGTAGCTTTCCAATTTCCACAGTGGTATGTGCTGATGTGATATACTCTTGTGAAAATCGATCGAACAAAGAAGATGCCGAATCTATAGAATTCATAGACTTATCTAAGCACTCTTAGGATATTATGTTGTCCTATTCGATGCCAATTGATGCTAGGTGGTTTGGTGCACAGCAATAACGACCAGCGGTAGTAAATCTGATCTGTGGGGGAAAACAGTGACGAAATCAAAACAAAATTTGATCTTGTGTGCATGTCGAGATCTGTGCATAACTTAAATTTTAATCGACTCATTCAAAGCCCGTTTGAGAAATCAAGCTGTGTCTCATGACGAGAGTTGAACCTTGACAGAGTATAGATTAGATATTTTGACTGAAACTCAACTTAATATATCGAACTCAGAAAAGTTTCCCACTATGCAATCGGCTTATTGGTCTTTACAGCAGTGAAATCAGTGTTAGAAAAGGTTACTCGTTATCAACACTATGTAAATAAGAAAGCTATATAGCTATAGGACTGTTTTGTCTTTGCTGAATCTTGAGCTTTAAGCGACTGTATAATACAGTGGAAAGTGTTGCGAAAGACGCAAGAGTTACAAGAATCATGGTAAAATCTAACACCTTAGAACTGCTCGTCTTGTCATCATTGATTTTACGAAGTTGAATTCCCATAAACAATTGAATAAAATATTTTGGTGAACATAGTAAGCATGCCAAAAAGAATGCAACTGGTGAAATTCCGGGAACACATCCTAAACCACCATTGGTAAGTGAGTAAGGTAATGGGCACAATTTCATTAAAGTAAGAATAAACACCTCTTCAACAAAAGACGTTTCTGAGTCTTTAATCACTGATGTAAATAGCTGTAGATTTTCATGGGAATCAATAATCTTTTGAGATATAGATTGAAAGTAGTATTTAAATAAAGACAATGATGCAGTAGACATGATACTAGATATTGTGGTCACTAACAGGAATCCTTTAAACCCATAGACTATACCAATCAATATTACCAATGAACTGAATCCAATCAAGGGAGGAAATGAAACTAAACTTAATAAAACTGTAAAGGCAAGAACTCCTTTATAACCACTATCTCTTATATCATCTGCAGTGGAAACAATAAAACTAATGATTTTCTCATGATACCATACAGCAAGAATTGCAAGCCAAAATTGTAGTGATATTGCGCAAATCAGACCTATTTTATTAAGAGTAGGTTGCGCATCAAACCAGTTCAAAGATTGTCTAATTGAAGTTCTCAGTCTATCCATATTGTATCTTTGTGAATTACAAATCAAAGAACCTTCATGGAAAAGTTGGAGTTACGCCTTGAGTTTTTATACAATTTTATTTTCATCATCGATAGCCGAGACAAGTTGAACATCGAATAAACCGATTTTACAGATTATTAAAATGAGAATACATAGAAAGCTTTTCCGATTGATAACTCGACATTTGGATCGACTGCTAAATCTTCTACTTCTTCTTGTGATATATAAATGCCTGATAATTTCATATGATGCTTGGAGAAATTCCGAGCCACTTTGGCATGTTACTAAATATACAATACGACATATGTTTTCCAGTCCAGACCTGTATTACCTGCATTCAGATGTGGAAACCAGGAAAGAATTGAAGCATAAAGATATCAGAAAATTGTTGCAACAGGAGCATTATCTAGAACTCGAAGCAATGGATTTAGACTTCTATGAAATAAGTAAAGCTTTAAAGTCTAGAACTTTTACACCATTAGAATTAGAAACTGATTTGAATACCTTCATGCAAAAATTTGCAGATGTCATAAAAGAGAACAAATTATCCTTTCCTCATCCAGAGCGTTCTGTTCTAAATGCTGGGAAAACAGTTATTTGGGATACTGTATTTATTGATGACGCTTATGTTAGATTAACCAATTCCACTCTTTCTTCATTAATGGAATTTGATGATTTTTTTGTTGAAGATCTGAGATTGAAACATGCTGCAGTTTTATCTACACTACCTCGCCAATCATGTGAAATCTTTGCTGATAATGGTAACGGGTATGTAATTATTGGAGGTGGAATGTATACCTGGTATGCCTTTTTGGCTATAAAATCTTTAAGACATTCGGGATCAACATTACCTGTTGAAATTATGATACCTGATAGAGGAGGATATGATGATGAATTTTGTATGGATATTGCTCCTTCTTTGGGTGCAAAGTGTGTTTTGTTTGAAACTGTATTTGACAAGGAAGTTCTAAAAAAACTAGATGCAAAAGGATACCAACTCAAGGCAATGGCATTAATAGGTGCTAGCTTTGAGAATCTTATGTATTTAGACTCTGACATTTTTACAGTGAAGAATCCAGACGCATTGTTTACAAGTGATGTTTACAAGAAATATGGGATGATAACATGGCCAGATTTTTGGAGACGTACTACATCTCCTAAATTGTACGAAATAGTAGGATTGGACGTTGGCGGTGTTGTGCGATTTTTGAATGATTTTTATAGCCCGATTGAAAGGGTTTATAGGGATGAGGAACTCGAAGATTTAGATCTTGTCAACTTTCATGATAGGAATGGTACAATACCAGATTGGTCAACGGAGGCTGGGTTATTGCTAATCAACAAAAAAACACATTTTAACACATTACTTCTTGCACTATATTACAATCTCAATGGGCCAGCTGGATATTACCCATTGCTTTCACAAGGGGGTGCCGGCGAAGGTGATAAAGAAACATGGGTGCTAGCAGCACATGTTTTGAATCAAAAATGGTGGCAAGTTAATAAAAGACCAGATAAAACATATGGTACGTGGGTCAAAGACGTAAACTGGATTGTTGATTCATGCATTGTTCAGGCCGATCCCAGTGAAGATTATCAACTTGTTGAAAAGTTCAAAGTTGTACAAGAAAAATATAGGGAGGCAGGAGTATATAACTATGATTATGCTTTCGGTAAAAATGCACATGAATTTGCAGGCGTCATGGGTGAAAAATCTACGAAGGGAGAACTACAAGTCGCTAGTGACATGTTTTATCATTTGCATAGCCCGAAATTAGATCCATGGAATTATGTTTTAGATGATTTATTCACAGATAGAAATGGACGGCAGATGAGAAATTTCGGAGACATTTGGCCACGTCTCAAATTTGACCTAGAATTTTGGATCTGGGAAACTGTCCATGCAGAATTATGTGATCCTAATACAAGTCATGAAGCTATCAAAAAAATGAAATGCTTCCATGGGAGAGATTTCAATTTACTTTGTGAAGGTAACAACTCAAGATTAGAAAAGAGAATTGAGTGGTTGAGAAAGGACGGTGCTCAAAAATTGAGAAATCGCGGCTGAGTATTTTTTGACTGGATAAATTGTTGATGCACATGCACATGATGATACATGCGGAACAACCTATCGTTTATTGCTCCAATTTGTATAGCATCCTGCAAATGACATGAATATTATAGAAAACAATTACACATTGAAAAAGGTTGCTCAAAAGGATAGTCGATCATGTTCAATTTGTTTTCGACAGGCAGATGCTGTACTTGTAAGTAAAGATAACAAAGATTGGTTTTACGTTTGTGAAGTACATCTTAAGGATAAAGGATTTGCCGAAGAAGTTCATGAAAATGGATGGCAAGAGACGTTAGAAAGTTTAGAAAAAGCCAAGCTAGGAATTAGAGAAAAGAAAGGCTGGAAAGAAGGATGGAAGACAGAAATCAAGATAGATGAAGAAAAGGTTGAACATTTAGAGGAACAATTGAAGTCTTATAAAGTTTGGTATGTATTGGATTCCCTCATTTATAAGACAAGACTTACGAAGCTACTTAAAAAGAAAGAAGAGGCAGCAATTAGAGAAAAGCTTCACAGTGGGAAATTGTTACCCACTACTTCAAATTTGAAGAAGCTTTAGGATAAAACTTACTGGTATTAATTATTGTATAATTAGATATATATGTGGATGTATGTCATAAAATTCATGAAAACCCATGCCCATGGGGTTGCTGTGGTTGTAAATGCGTAGGTTGCCATTTAGCACCTTTTATTCCTCTAACCATCAAATCCATTGTTAACGTTTTTATTTCATTACCTTTTTGCACTTCTGCTACCTTAACCGTCTTCACATAAGTAAATCCCAATTTTTGATAAATTTTTCTATTCCTTGGATGACTTGATTCAAGGTAACACGCTGCACCTTTATGTTTCCCTTTTATTTGTTGTTGTTTATCATATTTTGTTAAAATATCATCATCTTCATTATAATACCATGACGAATGTGTTGATTCGTTATCTGAAAAGGAAGAATATCCAGAATAATCTGTAAGGTTATCAGAATCCAGATCAAACTGAAAATTAAAACTTTGAATTTCTGAATCAATCTTAGATTCTTCATCCGATGATATAGGTTTTGAATTAGAAGTTAGCTTATCATCACTGCTTATCTCATCATCTTCATCTGTGTATTTATCAATATATTTAGAGCAAGCATAATCCACCAACATTCGAGCCAATCCTTTTCCTCTACCTCTTGGTATAGCACCAATATCCGACAGATACCAACTATAATTGAATTCTGGACCCAAAACTTCCTTTCTGTATTCATCAAGTAATTCCCATTGCTCATTGAAAACACGTTGTCTTGTCTCCTTATTTGCCTTCCATACAAATCTCAAATATCCACCTTGATACATTTTCCATAAATATGAGAAAAGTGATCGATTTTCAGCATACGAACTCGATTGACTATTTCTCTTGACAGGTTTTTGAAAACATGCCACAGCTAGAAATGGTGCATCGGGGTTCACGGTCTCTGCATCAACATCTCGAACACCTAATAGTAGTCCTGATAAAATTGTAGAATATGTAGTAGCTTCAAAAAGTGCTAGATCCATTTGTTCCTTCAATTTTGCATCTTCAATTCCTGAAGTCAAATAATTGACATATAAATCATCTTGGAAAGCCATTTGTAGCGTCATTGCAGCTTTCTTATAATCTTTGATAGTTAGAACTTCTACGTTTGGTGTTGTTGTAACTGCTGGTATTTCTCGCAAGCTATCATCTTTATTACCAAAAATGCTATTGATAGCAGCAAACATATTTCTATTGTCGTTTGTAGACATTCTAAAAGAGATTTAATTTGTTAGGAACCTACTCTGGTGGTTCACCTCTCTTTTTATAACCCCAACTCACCTGCAAGGCCTTATCTTTGGTTCCAGCATAGGAGCTAGTGTGAATCAATATTCGTTAAATTCTGTGCCGCGGTGCCAATTTAGACTTTTGAGCCGCGGTTCGAACCTTGGGCGGTTAACAAAATTGTTCGTTATGTTACACAGTGTTAACGTTTATAGAGATAAGAAATCTACACGGACTGTTACACCAGTTGTTATTTGATGTTTTTAGCCTCGTGAGCTCGTGATTCTGCTACAGCAAGGTGGAGAAGCCCTAGTGCACTACTTTCGTCCTTTTCCACAAATTGACAGTTCCATTTTTTGGCTAGTTGTTTTCCCTTTTGAACAAGTAAGGGTGCAGCTCTGTCAGACTTAGAATTTGTACAGACTAATATTATAGGAGGTGTGAGAATGTTGACAAATGTTCCCTTTTCCTTCTCTTTGCTCCATAGTTGTTTGATTGAAGCTGATAAAGACATTTCATCATATTCTTTACCTTCTATCCATCCTTTCTTGTATTTTGAAAAATCTTTCCATGCTTCTTGTATACATTCATACAGATCTTCAATTATTCTAAGTTCATCTTCACTATTTTCCTGCTCTTCATAGCTTGGTGGTAACTCCGATGGTACTGCACTGTAAAAAAGAAGATACCCGTCAACTTCTCCATTTAGTTCACTTGCTCCAGATGCAACGAGTATAGGTGTCATTTTAGATCTAAATTTTGTATTATAGTTATTGGCTAGTCCTCCCAAGATATCTTTGGCCAATCTATTATCCAAACTTCTCTCCAAAAATGGAATCAGCTCTTCACTGCACACTCCTGGTGTATCAATTATTTCTACGGATTTAGATCCCACATTCAGCAAGAATGTGGAATTTTTCATTGTTGGATAGTAAGCATCTAAAGTTTTCCCTGTAGCAATTTCAGAAATAAACTGTGATTTACCTGTTTTATGGGGTCCTAATATAGCTATACGGATTGGCCTCTTTGCCACAAATCCTAATGTCGACATACTTGGGTATAGTTCTATCTAGGTCGAGATTTATAGAGTTACAAAATTAAATTCATTTAAATTGAAAAATTACTGTAAACTAAGCTACAGCCCTAATTTTAACGCTCAAATTACTTCCCATATTGGAATGCTTCATTCCAACCATGTTTGACTCCACCATAAATAAACTCCAGGGATAGTCTCAATGCTCTCGGTAGATACTGTCCTCCATCAGTGGTATCTTTTCTGTAATATTGCATTATCCCACCCCATATTATTCCACAACTGACTATCCATCCAAAATCTCGGACATCTCCGCTTCTCTCATTGAATAGTAGAGATAGGTCCCTACCGACAGCAATCACTAATCGTGATAATGTGTACATTGTTATTTGCATTAATATGTTATCATTAAGAAATCCAGGAACCAGTTTGTTTAGTATTCCGCTATAAATCAATACACCACCTGTAAATCCCGAAGTAAATTCTATTCCTTTGGTGATATTTAATCTTTTCAACAAGATATGAGTAATTCTATAAGCAACTGCAAAGCAGGCAAGTATTTTTCCATGATCAACACCCATTTTTACACTTTTGAGCAGCTTCTTAACAATATCCTTCAACTCACTGGTAGTACGTAAAGTTGCAAGATTATATGCAGCACTGTGTAGAAATCGTACTCGATATCCATAAATAAAGGCATTCTGAACAGCTTTGGTAATAAGAGAAGTTGTTGGATCCATTTCTGATTCGTACATTTGTGTTTAGTTTATTAGAACTAAAGGTAATAATAGCAAGTTAAACGATTATGAGAAAGTTGGCTTCCAACTTTACAACTGTAGGTCAATTAACAATTTTACTTCTCACGAGTTAAGCTAGTAACGATATGAAACTGCAAATGTGACAATCCGAGTTTGCTCACAGAATAAGACTCTAAAGAGGGGGAAGGGTCATAATGAGAAACAAATTATCGGCACAATGAATTTAGCCGAGAAAATCCATTTAGGTACTGATAGATTGAACTACTTGGTTCAAAATGTACATCGGTTACATGAAGTTCTCAATCCACTGAAAGTGATATAATTGACTGACCATGAATCTGGTCATGCATGCATACATGTAAAAGAATGTCTGACTAGTAATCGCTTTGAGAAAAAAACGATCTGAATTACCAACATCTGGTTTTTCTGGTGCTGACTTCTCATCAATGAAAGTGATTGATAAATATGCATCATACGACATCAGGGTTGAGGTGATTGAATTTGAAGTTCCCCTTGATTACTCCAATACTACGGAAAAAATCAATGTTGTTATTAAAGTTGTTAATAAAATCAAGAACAAAACAAATAAATTTATCCTATATTTACAAGGTGGGCCAGGATTTGCTTCACCATTTCCAACGTCTTCTTCTGATCCAGGATATATCAATCCCTTGTTGGATAGGGGTTACACCGTCATACTTCTTGATCAAAGAGGTACAGGTCTGTCGACTGTAATTGATACAGATGTACTGATCTCTAAGGGAAACGTTAACGCACAATTCGAATACCTTAAAAACTTTAGAGCTGACTCTATTGTTTTGGACTGTGAATGTATAAGAAAAGAGCTTGAAATTGAAAAATGGTATCTTTTAGGCCAGTCCTTCGGTGGATTTGTTTCAATATCTTACGCATCATTTTTCCCAGACTCATTGGAGGCAATATTTTTGACAGGTGGGTTACCTCCTATTGCTATAAATGATGTGACTGAAGTTTACACACAAACTTTCAAAAGGACTAAGGAGAGAGAAGATGCTTATTATGCAAAATTTCCTCAAGATGAAGAACGTATTGAGTTCATTTTGAACCAAAATGAGATTATCCCGGCACAATTCAATAGATTGGGTATGACTTTAGGTGCTTCTGGAGGTTCGGTCAATTTACATGGTCTTGTATTGGCAATGTTCACGGATTTCAAGCTATTAGGCAGATTATCCACAAAAGTTAAAAGAGATTATGAAAATTACCTTGGATTTGAGCAAAACATTTTGTATGCACTTTTTCAGGAAGCAATTTATATAAATGGACCAGGTATAAAGTCAGATTGGGCAGCAGAAAAATTGATCACCAGTGGATTCACAGGAGAGATTGTTGATTCTCAAATGTTTGATACCTACTCAAAACTCCGGCCTCTCAAGGGGCTGGCCCATCATATTCATCAATATGAGAATTGGTCAATCATATACAACATTGAAAACTTGAAAACTATAACATGGGACCGTCTCCCAATAATTGCTCAAGTTTATCTTGATGATCAATACGTTGATTATGAACTTGGTAGAAGAAATTATGAGTTATTTAGTCATAAACAGATAGTTACAAATCAACTTTTTCATAACGGTTTGAGATCAGATAGTGTTAACGTAATCAACGCTTTGCACAAGGTTCTAGAACAGGGAGAATATATTTAAGCTTGGATCCATTTTTCGAATAAACATATAAACCAATGGGAAGCCATTGTAATGGATGGTGTTGTTACTTGTTCTGACCACACTAGACTTGTAAAATGCTATTCGGGAATAGAGTGGAGTCTTTTTGTATAAATATGTATCTGTTTGAAGTCGGCTTTGATCGGCTAGAATACCCGAAAAAGTGCGAAAAACACGAAAAGTTCAGAACTCCAATTTTAGAAAACCTTTTGGTTTTTTGAAGAGTTTCGCACATAATTCGAAATTTGGAAGCTCATCATTTCTTTCATGGTCCTCACTTTTAGCTTATAGAATGTGTAGCAAAACAACAAGTACTATCAGTAGTATATAGCAAGCTAAGAATTTTGGTCCACTTTTCAAATAGTCTTTGGTAATAAAGATCATTATAGCCGACACTCAAATGACTATGAGAGGTTTCAACATGACAGAAGTTGTTGTAGTAATGTTGTATACAAACTGCTGAAATAATATGTTAAATTTTTTAGAAAGACCTATCAACCTGCATGTATAAATATCATCATTATTGCAATATAAGATTAGATATTTCCCGTCATACGCTATTTTAACCAAATATTGTTAAATTTCTGGCCACTTGTAGTTCTGTTGCCGAAGTAATTGCGACATCAAGATATAAAAGAGTTTCGTTTACAGGAAAATGACCCTATACTAAGTGTGATGTCAAACTGTGAAGACTGTATATGACAACTTGGCCGTTCAAAAATACATGCAAAATCTTAAAAGTTACCTTATTTAGGAAATGGATACTGAGAATTTTTGGTGACCGCATATAGACATGCATGCACAACCGCTGGTCAATAATTGAATTTGAGTGTGCCAAGTTTTTCTGATAGATTATCAATACTTTGTCAATTTATGACATGACGCACCATTGAAGCCTATGAACAGTGGCTATGGAAAGGTACACAGACAAGTACCACCCAGATTATGTTCCTGGAACATATTCCATATATACTTCAGCGTTAATTCGATATCGTCATCAGGAAGAGATTAAGCGATATAGACATCTCTTATCTCGTTTGCAGGACGAGAAATTGAGGAAACTAACGTCTAAAAAAAAATATCAATTGTCCGATAATTACAACTATAAATTTAAAGCTTCAAGATCTTTTGAAGATATTCCTGATGTTAAAACTAGATATGGTGTCATTCTCCAACCACAGCCTACTAATTCTATAAATGACCCACTCAATTGGACTACTAAGAGAAAGGTCAAAAATACGGCCATTTTATTAATGGTAACTGCATTTGCTGCAGCAATTTCCAACAATGCTAGCACACCTGTTGAATCTATACAATCGACAACTGGGGTTTCCTATGGAACTTTAAACAATGCAGCCGGTGTTCTCTTCATTGCTATTTCATTTTCTACATGGCTTTATTCTCCATTTGCCACGTTATTTGGACGTAAAAGTGTTTTGTTGTTTGGGATGATCTTTGCTATTTTTGGATCACTCTGGTATGCACTGATTAGAAATGAAGGAGACGTCTATGGTTCTCAAGTATTTATTGGCTTCTCAGCTGGGTCTATTGATGCACAGGTTCAGCTTTGCTTGGCCAGTATCTTTTTTAGACACCAGTTGGGTGCCGTTATTACAATTTACATTCTGGCGTATTCGTTGGGAACATACCTTGGACCACTGCTTGGTAACTTTATTTCACATTCCGGAGGGTTTCAATGGGTTGGGTGGGCTGGTCTGATTGCCTCAGGAACTATTTTTGTTATAGTTCTCATTTTTATGGAAGAAGATGCCTTTGATTATACTCGGTATACCGATCATCTTGGAGATCTCACTTTAAAATTAGGTTTTCTTCAAAATGGATTAATCAGCAATGATGAATCGAACGATTCAGTCTTACAAGGTTATGGAGATAGCCCATTGACTTATTGGGAAAGAATCAAGCCATTTCGAGAGTTCAAATCAGAGAATTATAAAACATTTCTTATCCATTATCTTCAACTCTTAAGTATTCCGGTTCAATGTATCAGATTTCCGCCTGTAATATATGCTGGATGTATATGTGGATTACAAAATGCAATTCTAACATTTTACTTGACTACGCAAGATACAGAACTTTACGATGCACCATTCAACTATTCGGAATCTCGTGTTGCATTAATGAATGTAGCTTCAATAATCGGTTCATCTATTGGATGTTTATATGCGGGATCTTTGACTGATTACTTTATTCTCTGGATGGCGAGAAAACACAAAGGAATTGTTCAAAGTGAGTATAGGCTTTATTTTTCATACTTATCTGGAACTATTGGTGCCATAGGTCTTTTGATGTTTGGAATCGGTATTGAAAGAAGCCTTGATTGGAGAGTTTTCTATGTGGGCTTAGGATTTATTTCTTACATGTTTTCGTCGTCCAATAATTTAGGTATGCTCTACGTCATGGATACTTACAGAGAATTGACGTTGGAAACTTTGGTAACTGTCGCATTCATCAACAATATCTTTGGTTGTGTTTTTACTTTTGCATGTTCTTCTTGGTTGGACAGTTCAGGAACTGAAAACACATATATTGCATTGGCTGTCATTACATTGGCTGTAATGTATAGCTCTGGATTCTTCATCTATTACGGATATTCATGGCGAAAATCTACACATGTTGTTTATGTTAAACTTGTAGAGCGGAAAAAATCCATCTATTGAATTCTTCAGTAGCACTTTGTATAATATTAATTAATAATCTAATAAATGTTTGTACTAGGGGTTTGCGTGTTTTACAAGCCAAAATTTATGCGGACCTATCAATAGCTTGAGATATCGATCAACAAACATAGAAATTTATTAGACCCGCAGTATATCTCAATCAAAGTCCGTTTTAAAATCGACGATGAACGAGTGAGTGATACTTTTCCGACTAGCTGTAATATTGACTTTATTAGATTCTAAACAGCAAATATCAGACATATGTCTAACTTAAACGATAACAGAGTGCCCCATGGTTCTAGCTTAAACCAGAATGAACGAACATCTTTATCAAACAATACCAAAAGAACCTACGATATACCTCAAGACGAAGAAACTTTCCATGATGTAGTGATACCAGAAAACTTAGTTCAAGTTATTATTACCTTATGGTTGGGCACGTTTTTGTCTGCAGCAGATACTACAATCGTAGCAACTACTGCAAATTCAATTGCGTCATCAATGAATGGTTCCGAAAAACTCTCTTGGATTGCAACTTCTTATCTTATTACAAACACAATATTCCAACCTTTAGTTGGGAGATTTAGTGATGTATTTGGTCGACGGACAGTTCTAATGGTTGCTCAGTTTTGGTTTGCATTGGGATGTTTACTATGTGCCTTATCACAAAATGTTACCCAATTTGCGATTGCGAGAGCAATTGCGGGTATTGGCGGTGGTGGCATGTCAGCTTTGAGCTCTATCATTACAACAGATATAATTCCCTTAAGAATGAGGGGAATCTATCAGGGGTATGCAAACTTAATTTACGGTTTGGGTCAATTTACTGGACCAATTTTAGGCTCTGCATTTTTGGCCTGGAATGAAGAATCTGGTTGGAGATGGATGTTTCTTATTCAAGTTCCAATGGTTATAGTTGCTGGAATTTTGGTACAAATGCATGTTCATGAATATAGACAGGACCAGATGAGTGAAGTTGATTTTAAGACACGATTCGCTTGGCAAAACTTCTCGAAGATTGATTTACCTGGTTCATTTCTTCTCAGTTGTGCAATTATATCTCTTTTGATGTTGTTCAACGTAGATAGCAGAAGAAGTCTCATTTTATGTGTTGGCTGTTTTTTTGTCAGTACAATCTCATTTTATTTGGTAGAGAAATATGTTATGACTGTTAATATCATTCCACCCGATGCCTTTCAAGGCATTTTGAGAATTACTGCATTCATTATATTTTTTGGCTCAGGTGCAGTTTATGGAATGAACTATAATACTCCTTTGTACTTACAAATTGTTCATGATTTTTCTCAGATTCAGCTAGGAGTATATAATGCTTTTGGCGTTTTCTCTACTTCGATTGGTTCATTGATAGCGGGTTGGTACTTGAAACATGAGGATTCAACCGTAAGCCACAAAGTGATCGTTTCACGTTGCATATATGTATCACTGATTTGTTGTTCACTGATGATGTGTGGTGTGTTTATTTCAATGTTTACATCTGCAACTATTGCCCCAACATTGAGAAAGGAAGATTTGAACACCAACACTTTTATCAAGATTGGAATAATCTTATTTGGTTTTATCATATCATCTATTGGTTATGGGTCATTTCTTGTAGCACTGCTCATTCTGGTAGTTGGTCTTGTCGGTGTCAAAAAGCAAGCTACTGTGACTGGAATGAATTACATGTTTCGATCTATGGGACAAAGTTGTGGTGTTGGTTTGGCCTTAGGTTTATATAACCATAACTTGGTTGGTGAGTTGAGAGAATACTTCGGTAAGAAAGATCCTGTTAATGGTATGATATATGTTGAAAAATTGACTAAATCAAGCTATTTTATTCGAAATGGCTTACCCACTGAATATATTCGCAAAGTTTTGAAATTATACCGCCTATCAATTTCAGATGCGATGATTCTTTCTTTTGCTATGTCATTGTGTGCCTTTGTGCTAAGTCTGGCACTAAAAATATATCAAAACAAAGATAAAAGCATAACGATCTAATTGCTATCGAATATTTACAATTTTATAAAAATCCCCTACATCTTGCTGGAGAACATCGTAAGATTCGCCATCAATAAGACAATTTTTGGCTTCCACAATGTCAGGATTATTAAAAGCATTGTAATCTTCGCCTAGAAAAATAAGACAGAGTAGGCCAACGTCTACAGGTTTAGATATACCCCATAATGAAAGTGCACCGATCATTCCTTTTGCAGCAAGATCAAGCGGTAAACCACCAAATCCTGTACCTAGTCCAGGCATTATGATTGTGTCAATCTTTTCCTCTCTGGTTTCGCATTGAAGATCAATCTTTTCGTTGTATCTAGCAACGGAACAAAGTGATTCCCAAACACAATCAAAAATGAATCTGACCACATTTCTTTTTTGTTCTTTCTGAAATGAGTCACCGAAATCATCTTGATAAATCCTTTGGGGTACTCTCATAGTTGGTGTAACAATTATACATGACGCATTCAAGCATTTCCTTGCTGTAGAATTTATGAAACCAGGAAAATCATCAAATTCCACCAAGTGTGATGTGCCTAATGGAGTGTAGCCGTGTCTTAGATATCTTCGAATCCATGATTCAACTGCCCGGCAATCTTTATCGACTGAAAACAAATCACATAATACTTTGTCAAAACCTCCACCCATACCTCCTATGCTATTTGCTGGAGAAAGTATTGCGGATTTTATTGAGTTTCTGTTTGAAATTTCACTCAAGCTACCATTGAACGTTTCGATCATCAACTTGGTATGATTGGGCACTTGCTTCAGTTGTCTGTTCCATTCTGCAACAAGTTTGGGATTAGTATCTAACAATAGAATTCGTAGATAAGTCATCTGTAGCTATTTTACCTTATCTTTAGTCAAGGTGAAATCCGTCCGATTAACATTAATATTTCGACAAAGCGATTTTACATCAATTTAGCTAAGCCTCCGATTGAACCTTTTAATCTGCCAGCCTCTCCCTAGTTTGAGTTCAAATTTCTCTGGCATTGCTTAGCACTTTACCCAGGTTTTACTTTATAAACAGAAGCAAATGTCATTTGATAACAATGTCGAAGGTTTCAATGCCTGTCAAAAGATGTGGTACGCGTTTTGGAACCCTGGTGTTGAAGCGTTTACAACAAGAACCGCATGTCATGAAGCAATCGGACAACAATTTTCATGTTATGCACATGCTGTTGCGTTGCATGCAATAGCTGACTCTGTGTCAGCTTATAGAGATCTAACTCTTCCAATTGTGGACAAGGCACTTAAGGCAACGTTGAAATATAGAAACCCAAAACATGGAGCTTATTCGGTCAACTTTCATGGTGGTATTAACTCCGGTGATGAGGATATAAACTATGATGACAACGCACATTTACTTCGTGCATTAATTCAACTCTATGAAGCGACAAGTGACTCTAAGGTCTTGAAAATGGCAAAAGAAATACAAAACTTTATGTTCACGGGGATAGTTGAACACCAGCATTGGCATATAAAAGGTTGCTTATGGCACATATCCAAAAAATATATGAGCACCATATCAAATTCGGTTGGAGCCGTAGGTGCAATGAGGATGATCAGCTATGCAGATAGTAAAAAGGAGGAAGAAAAGCTTTATGAATTTGCCAAGATATGTATTAACTTTATATGGGAAAAAATGAGAGATCCATCTGATGATGTCATTATGGATGGAGTGGGATATGATAACGAGACCATTGATGTCACTAAATGGAGCTATAACCAAGGATCAACACTGAGTGCTGCGATTTTATTGTACAAATATGATCATGATCCAAAGTGGAAAGATATGGCAGAAAGATTAGTAGATGGATGTATCAACCCTAGTAAGACTCTTTTTGATCGTGACTACGAGGGTAATGAAAAGAGATTTCTTCATGGATGTAGTTACTTTAATCAGTTACTTTTTGAGGGAATAGTCGATTACATTCAGACATTTGGAAACAATGGAAAGTACGTTGATCAATGTAAACTTCAATTGGTTAGACATCTATCCTATTTCAGGAAATATCTATACGATCCAAATGATCAGATGTATTTCATGAATTTTGCCATCTACAAACTCGATAAACGAGTCTATTCACTTTATAGAAATGAATTTGGCGGAACAAAACCTTACGATCCTGATCCAAGAGAAAGAGTTAAGGATTGCGATGGCCCAGTCGATAGTAGACCAATAGCACGAAGTTTGATAGGTCAGGGTGCAGCAGCACATATTTTCTTTCAAGGTGGCAGAGTTTTTCCAAAAATGGATCCACAGTGTCCATGAACAGTTGTCAATCAACTTTTGTTTTATAATACATGTTTATACAACGATAATATTGGTTTCACTTAAATGGAAATTTTATTCAACTTAAAAGCTGGTGGATTCGTCATATCTTCAAGGTGTCTTTCTACCACAACAAGTTCCGATTCGTTTAACCGTCCAACAAATAGTAAATCGGAGTAATTCTTGGTAGACCAAAAGCCTTTGTTTTCTTCTGCCAATGATGGTTTGGATGGAGATATAGCAACATTTGTTCCATTTCTAGAACGTTTCTTGTTTTCCAAAAGTGCTGTCTTATTCGGTAAATTGACACTGGTATCAAAAATGGCCAACCAATTCGTTCCGTATACATAAAACTTACCTAGAATTTCAAAGAGGCCCAATGCATAGCCTTGAAATGAAAGAAACTGGTCAGGCATACGATTTGAATTCTTCATTGACCATGGAGTATAAATCTGACCGTTTTTTTTACCATTTAGGACATCAAATTCATGTATTTTGTGGTCTAAGGTCACTGCAATCAAAGTGGATGAAGAAGTAAAAGATATTGCTGTCGCAACAGAAGAAAGAGTAACAAATGTAGAAGTAGTACACGTTTTCAAATCTAATATATCAATGACACCATTACATTTAGCTAAAGCCACTAACGATTCTCTATTATCAACAGCTATGTGATTGTAATGAGAAATATACTCAAAGGTGGAATTTGATAAATCAGTATCCGGTAAGTCATAATCGATTGGTTCTTGGAAGTCATCAATAGGAGAAGATGGTGAACTTTGATCAAATCTCAATCCCAACAAATCATTATCAGATGTGTACACTAATATAAGGTCTTGACTGCGAATAAACTTTGACTGTTTAGCGCCAACACTTGATAATAAATCTGAATCAACTCTTTTAACCAACAGCTTGTTTTCAGATTCCTCTGTGAGCCTAAACAATTTGACAATGGATAATCTCGACACAACTAAGTATTCGCCATTTTCGCTGATATCAACATCAGTAATATTTTCTGGATCAGCTAGAGTTAGCTTTGCTACAAGCCTTTTTGTATGATCAACCTTCAACCTCCATATTTTAACCTCATTCTTTTGCCACATAATAATCAATCTCCTTTCACTGTGTACTTTGATGTTTTCATTCAGAGGATTTATAGGAAGTTTGAAAGATACAGAACTTTGAAAGTTTACAACGGAGTTGATATGCATTATTCTCTCGATCCCACCACTGACTAGAAAATCAAGGTTCTTTGATTGATAGCATGTCATTGTCCTAACGTCATTTCCGTGTAAAAGTCTACTGGAGGTATTTATCCACTTGAAATCATTTTTAGCAAGTTTTGTGTAGTTGAAACTATGGATTTTCCTATCGACACCAGCACTAAAGAATTTTTCTCCAAGAGCATCCTTACTCAAACACAAAACATCTGCTTCATGTACTTGCAAAGATTGTTGTAGAACTAAGTGTTTGAGATCCCAAATCTTTATAGATCCAGTAGAGTCACCAGAAACAAACTGGTTAGATGCTGGTAGGTACAAAAGACACCAAATCAGACTTGGTTCCCCCTTAGATTTATCTATTCTTAATGTTTGGATTAGTCTGCCGTTAATGATTTGATGTTCCGAATTAGCTTCAAGGCTAGTGTTATCATGTATATTGGACTCATCTAAAGAATCATGGTAAGACCAACATCTAATTCTCCCATCAGCACAACCTCCAAGAATCATGTGATTATTAGTCCAACATAATGATAAAACTCTATACTTTTGTCTTTGCAAGATACATTCATGCTCTATAACTCCCGGACCACCATTGATGCTAACCACTACGACAGAACCATCATCACATCCCAGAGCAATCTTGTTGTGTTGTGAGTTGATGGTAATTGACCAGATGACACCCGCATTGCAATCATAATTTTTCAAAGGTATTCCTGTAGATAAATCCCATTCTGTCAAAATGGTGGATCCTCCTATGGAAAATAAACGTGGTGGTAACGAAGGATCATTTTTAGATGACCAGACTAAGCCTTCAATGGAACTACCCTTAGATCCTGGAATTACATTTTCTAAAACCCATTTCGAACGAGAATTATGTGGATTCCAAATTTCAATAGTACCATCACTTCTACCAAGAGCTAATCTGAAGTTTTGCGGACTGAAATCTTCAAGATTTGATTCATGTGTGAATGCAGAGCAAGTTATAGATTCAGGTGTATAGTCAATAAACGAACAACGATGAATATCCATTATTGCAGTAGATTATCTTGTCAAATGGACCGAAACTTTAAGTTAACGTTTATACAAGAGATGAAAAATTTCACTGAAAAAAAAATATATTCTCAAGCTCAATATCAAGCAGCGCTGATAATTTATTTCTCGCTCTCCACTGTGGAAAAAAAACTAAACATAATATTTGGGGTCAACTGGGAATTGAACCCAGGGCCTCTCGCACCCAAAGCGAGAATCATACCACTAGACCATTAACCCACAATTAATTATATGTTTAGAATTCCCTCCGCCCGGGATCGAACCAGGGACCTCAAGATATCAAAGGTCTTATTTCTAAGAATCAGTTACAGTCTCGCGCTCTTCCAACTGAGCTACAGAGGGATTTTTAAAAATGTAAAGGATGGGGTCTGGATAAGTTGGAATCTTGCGACACCAAATTTGTCG
>SELW01000012.1:0-80770 GCA_004931855.1 Pichia inconspicua
ACACAGGAGTGGCGGTAGTGATCTCCAGGCACTTGCAGGAACTGTAGACTGACAGTTTTACATAAAATTGTTTTGTGAATTACTTACTTATCTAAATTGGATACGGAAGCCAAGAAACTTAATGAGATTACTTTAGTGTTTAGATTGTGTATATAGCTTTGATGGAGTCTTAGGATTATATGGGTTTAGAATACTGTACTCTTTCAAATCTTTCAACATTAGCTTCAGGTTGTCAACAGCTTCTCTACTTGTTTGAAAAGAGAAGGTAAACCGGTGTGACATACACTTGATATTATATTTTTTCCCGAATTCTGAAATAGCACCAAAATTAACGTGGTTATCTTTAGGATGTAAGAAGACAAAATTAGTTTGACATGGGATTTCAAGCTTAAATCCAAGACTTTCAGCATAGTCTGCAACCTCTTTTGCTAGTTCATGAGCTTTATGTATTTCAGGAAAATTCTCATCAACTGCGATTGATGCCATCCGTGCTAATAAACCAGATTGTCTGATACCACCACCATTTTGTTTCTTGAAATGATTGGCTTTTCTTATAAATGTCTCTTTTCCAACTAAAACTGATCCAACTGGAGCACCAATACCTTTGGATAGACACACAGAAATAGAATCAAAAAGTTCACCATAATCTTTGAAGTTCAACCCAGAAGCAATACTAGCGTCCCATATTCTAGCTCCATCTAAGTGTAACTTGATATTGTTTTCACGACACCAAGAGCTAATTCTTTTGAGCTCTTCGATTGGATAAACCAAACCATGCAAGGTGTTTTCAAGAGATACCACTCTTGTTGGAGCAGCATGAATATCACCATCATCTGGAATGAAGTGATCAATTATATCTTCAAGAGTCAAATATAAACCATTACTTGGAATGACAGGGCTAACCATTGCTTGTGAAAGGGTTGCTAAACCTCCTGCTTCATGGACATAAACATGTCCTCTGTAATCACAAAGTATTGAATGAGGTGGTTGTTGCAAATGGGTTCTTAATGCAATTTGATTAGAAAGAGTACCTGAAACGCAAAATAAACCAGCTTGAAAGCCCATCATTGATGCAATCTTGTGTTCGAGATCGATGGTATCTTTGTCTTCATCATAAACAGAATCACCAACGGATGCAAGAGCCACACTTTCTAACAAAGATTTAGTGGGAGTAGTGAATGTATCACTACGAAAGTCATTATGATTCTCTGGCAACATAACGTCTAATATTGATGATATACCAATTGACTAGATTTTAGAGGAGGAGTAACAGCTAAAATAATTGTTGTTTCCTCTCAAATGACTAAGATAAGAAATGTGAGGCACGATAAGGTCGCACGCCAGATTGGTGGAAAATTCAAAAACTTTTTGTAAAAATGACAACGTGAATTTTTGGCAAAAAAGGCTAAAATTCGCGTAAGATAACCGAGAATCGCTTAACTTCGGAAAAGTTCGAAACCTTGAAATTAAATTTGCTATTCTTTCAAAATGCTACCGTTTAGGGGCCCAAACATGATGCAATCAGTGATATCAAAAAAAAAATTTCATATAGATTATTCTAGAAGTTTCTGTTGAAATGAACTACGTAGCTCATCGAGTTGATCTAAAATATCTAGCACACTCACATGAAAAGTTTTCTTACATGTGAGAAAATCTAACTAAGTAAGATTCTTTATACAGTAACAGATCATACATATAAGTATAGAACATGATATAAAGTGACAGTTGCTAGAGAGAACATATGGAATTCCACAAGAAAAGTAAAAAAATAATCCGACAACTACAGGATTCGAACCTGTGCGGGCAAAGCCCAAAAGATTTCTAATCTTTCTCCTTAACCACTCGGACAAGTTGCCATTAATAAAATTTAGAGTGCGTAGAAAAAACCCACTCTTTTTTAAAATAGTGGAAAATCACTACGAAAATAAACAATCTGGTGCTTTTAAATTTTGTTAAAGCTCGTATGGCCAAGTTGGTAAGGCGCTACACTAGTAATGTAGCGATCCTCGGTTCGACTCCGAGTGTGAGCATTAATACCAATATTTTTTTATTAACTTTTTTTTGTCAACTTTATTTCCATCCTGATTGTAACGAGATTCTAGTAGGATCAAATTATTAAGTTAAGAGGTGATTTTGTTAATCTTATAAGATTTTTTTTTAAGTGATTTAAATCTTCTTCTGGACATCGGGTCAAACTTGCACAGCTGTATAAACAAATACTTAATCCTCAACAATGTTTAGTTTGATTCTTTTAACGATTTTATTTGAAAAGATCTAAATTAATAAATATATTATTATCTATAATATTATATAATTATTTTTTAACAGAATGAATTTAGAAAAGAGCTAACTCTAACAATTCTAAAAAAATTACAATATTAATTTCAACTTGAAAATATGGTATAGGAAAGAGTTAACATCATAATATTTAATCAACTTCTTCAACGGTTGGACCAGCAGGTTCTTCAGCAGCTGGGCCTGCACCTGGGAACCCACCTGGAGCTGCACCTTCTGCACCAGCTGGAGCACCACCTGCTTGATAGAATTTAGTCATGATTGGATTAACAATTTGTTCGAGTTCTTTATATCTATCTTCGAATTCTTCTTTAGTTGCAGTTTGATTTTCATCTAACCAAGCAATAGTTTCTTCACATGCCTTAGTAAGTTGTTCTCTATCAGAAGCTTCAACTTTCTCTTCAAATGCCTTTTCACTTGAAGTATTCTTAACAGAATAAGCATAAGATTCAAGTTGATTCTTTGCAGCGATTCTTGCAGCTTCCTTTTCATCTTCATCTTTGAATTTTTCAGCTTCAGCAACCATTCTTTCAATATCTTCTTGAGATAATCTACCCTTATCATTAGTAATTGTAATTTTTTGAGTTTTACCAGTACCCTTTTCAAGAGCAGAAACGTTTAAGATACCATTTGCATCGATATCGAAAGTAACTTCAATTTGTGGGACACCTCTTGGAGCTGGTGGAATACCAGATAATTCGAATTTACCTAATAAATTGTTATCCTTTGTTCTTGCTCTTTCACCTTCAAAGACTTGAATTAAAACACCTAGTTGGTTATCAGCATAAGTAGAGAAAGTTTCGGATTTTTTACATGGAATTGTTGAATTTCTTGGAATCAATTTAGTCATGACACCACCAGCAGTTTCAATACCTAAAGATAATGGAGTAACATCTAATAATAATAAATCTTGAGTTTTAGAAGATTGATCACCAGTTAAGATTGCCGCTTGAACAGCAGCACCATAAGCAACAGCTTCATCTGGGTTAATTGACTTATTTGGTTCTTTACCATTGAAATAATCAGAGACTAATTTTTGAACTTTTGGAATTCTAGTTGAACCACCAACAAGGACAATTTCATCGACAGAGTTTTTATCAATCTTAGCATCTTTTAAAACTTTTTCAACTGGATCTAAAGTAGATCTGAATAAATCTTGACATAATTCTTCGAATCTAGCTCTAGTAATTGAAGTATAATAATCGATACCTTCAAATAAAGAATCAATTTCAATTGAAGTTTGAGCAGAAGAAGATAAAGTTCTCTTTGCTCTTTCACAAGCAGTTCTTAATCTTCTCATTGCTCTTGGATTAGAAGTTAAATCTTTCTTATGCTTTCTCTTGAAATCATTAGCAAAGAAAGTAACTAATCTATTATCGAAATCTTCACCACCTAAATGAGTATCACCAGCAGTTGCCTTAACTTCGAAAATACCTTCTTCAATAGATAAAAGGGAAACATCGAAAGTACCTCCACCTAAATCGAAAATTAAAACATTCTTTTCACTTTCTTGTTTCTTATCTAAACCATAAGCAATTGCAGCAGCAGTTGGTTCATTAATAATTCTTAAAACGTTTAAACCAGCAATTGCACCTGCATCTTTAGTTGCTTGTCTTTGAGAATCATTGAAATAAGCTGGAACTGTAACAACAGCATCATTAACTTTAGTACCTAAATAAGCTTCAGCGATTTCCTTCATTTTGGATAAAATCATTGAAGAGATTTCTTCTGGAGTGAAAACCTTAGTTTCACCTTTATATTCAACTTGAATCTTTGGTTTACCAGCATCATTAATAACTTTAAATGGGAAATGTTTCATATCATTTTGAACTTCTGAATCTTCGAATTTTCTACCAATCAATCTCTTTGCATCGAAGACAGTATTATGTGGGTTCATAGCAGCTTGATTCTTAGCAGCATCACCGATCAATCTTTCGGTATCGGTGAAGGCGACATAAGAAGGAGTAGTTCTGTTACCTTGATCATTTGCAATGATATCGACTCTATCATTAGCAAAATGTGCAACACAAGAATAGGTAGTACCTAAATCAATACCAACAGCTTTGGACATATTTGTATTTATAATTGTAATTGTTCAAAGGGAGGAGGAGGAGGAGGAAAAAGGAGAAGCAAAAGAACTATAAGAGAACTATAAAAGAACTACATAAGATGAAACTGGTGTTGCTCCACAAAGGCCAACTGGCTGGTATTTAAGCCAATCTCCACCAGGTTGAACAAATCGTTGACAAATCGACCAGGCGAACGAATTGGAACTTTCGAGAAGCATTTTTGGGGAAAACTTTCAGGGGGAGGCTCAGCACTAGCCATTGGAGGCTCAACCCCAACATGGAGGCTCAGCTGGCCTAGAAGGGGCTCAGCACTAGCCATGGAGGCTCAGGGGGGCTGGTGCGGCTGGTGCGGCTGGTGGCTTCCAAAAAGTGTGGCTGGTGTGGCAAATCAAGATCTCTGATCTTTGACAATTTGGAACTATGTATAACTAACTTTCGTTTCAGGTGGCACCTGCTTTTGCTCTGCAATTAGACACCCACACCACCAGATCTAGTGATAATATGTCCACCCCAGCACGTCGCCGCTTGATGCGTGATTTCAAGCGAATCCAACAGGACACCGCCTCTGCCTCTGGCGGGATATCGGCTTCTCCACTTGCTGACAATGTCATGATATGGAATGCAATCATCATTGGTCCGGAAGATACACCTTTCGAAGATGGTACTTTCAGACTGCGTCTAACTTTTGACGAACAATATCCGAACAAACCACCACTTGTGAAGTTCACAAGTGAAATGTTTCATCCTAATGTATATGCTAATGGTGATTTATGTTTAGATATCTTACAAAACAGGTGGTCTCCAACTTATGACGTTGCCTCAATCTTAACAAGTATACAGTCTTTACTTAATGATCCAAATATCAATTCTCCCGCTAATTCTGAAGCTGCAACTCTGTATAAAGATCATAGAAGTCAGTACATTAAAAGAGTCAAACAAACAGTAGAAAAGAGTTGGACTGAAGATATGAATGAATTTGATGACGATGATGAAGATGATGAAGATGACGAAGACGATGATAGTGACGATGAAAACGAAGAAGGAGAAGGAGACGATTGAATGAAGCGAGCATTACCTCAATTGGATCTACTTGCATATTGATTTCCTAACTAATTTACCACGCATTTCATAACTGTAAAATCTCTTTATCCATATATACACGACTATAAGTTACTTCAACCATAAGAAATACCATTTCCTATTATTTTTATTCATTCGTTTCAACTCCTCTTCAGCAACTATACGTTTCCTTTCCTCCTCTGCTTCCTTTTCTCTCTGTATCTTCTCTGCTTCCTCCCTTTCTTCACGTTCAGCAACTTCCCATGGATATTCAGGAACAACACCTGTCACATTAACACGACGATCTTGCTTGAAACATAAAACTGTCAAAAAAATGGTAAGCACAATTACTATTTTGTTGATTGGATTCATCATCCGATCTTGTCTATATTGCTGTAATCTTTTAAGTCCAAAACTACGAGGATCAAGTGTTGGTAATTTCTTTACAGGTGTATCCCTCCTTGGTTTAACAGTTTTTAAAACAGATGGCAGCTTGAATGGTAAATCAGGTGGTACTTCAGGTCTAGTGTTTAATGATGCAGTATCAAGGGTACTATTGCTCATTTGTAACGCATCCTTAGATTTGTCAGAAGATTGATTAACAGTCTCTTTAGAAATCTTATCGATTAAATTATCTAGCTCTGTCTTGATAATTTCACTATTATTATCGTCATTCTTCACCCCACTTTCCTTTGTAAGATCAGGTTTTTCATCATTACCATAAGAACTTTGATAATCATGTAGTTCAATGAATCCTTCTCTAGGACCTGTACTACCATATGCCCACCATACTGAAAATCTCTTGATGTCTTTATCCAAAGATTTCCAATTCTTTTTCAATTTCTCATTCATTTCGTCAATAACATGTTGTTGTTTGAAAAATGGTAATTTTTGAAACTCCCTTGGATTTGCAAAATACCTTTTACAATCAAAATCAGTAAGATCAAAATCTTCATCACTCCCAGAATTTGGATTCAATATAGAGAAAATATCTTTAACGGATGCTAACGCAAGTTTATTTCTTTCTGTCTTAACATCTTGCTCTTGCTTCAGCCTACTATTTAAAAGTTTGGCTGATGGTTTGGCATACTTCACAGCTTTTGTAGCAGCTTTGGACATACTTTACCCTGGTAATATATAGCTGTACTAGAGAATTGTCCAGCTTGGGAATTTACTCCTCAAAATAGATTGGTCTGGAAAATTGTCTTAGGCCAATGCGAAAATCCCAATCCTTAATACACTGTTTTACACTTAATCAACTACAAGACTAAACTACAGCTTGATATTCATATATCGATTCAAATATGTCTGAAAACCCAGAATTACAACAAGAGCAAGCCTCTTCACCAGACATCACTACTTCATTCTTATCCTCGATTACCAACAAACAAGTAAATATCAAACTTTTCAACGACTTCGTTTACACAGGTGTCCTTTCCTCTATTGATGGATTCATGAATGTTGTCCTTGAAAATGCTGAAGAAATAGTCGATGGTGAATCTGTTACTAAATACGAAGAAGTTTTCATTCGTGGAAATAGTGTGCTGTATATCGGTCAAGCCTAGGTTCAGTCATCACCATCTCCTTTACCATATAGTCCAACCCTTACAATTGTATAATATAATCTATTTTAATAAAAATGTCTGTCAAATAGAAAGCACCCATTGCTTTTTCTATTGAAGAAACTAGCCATTTATTGTTTGCCCCGTACTTCATCCTTCCATACCAGCAACAATGTATTTCATTCCCATCTGTGATGATTTTAAACAGTCATTTCAAGCGTATAAACTTGATCCTGACTCTAATTGTAAAGATCTATTTAGTACAAAGCTTTTCAAAATTGCTAAATTTGAAGACCCTCTTTTCCTATCTTACAAAAAAGATGAGCTTCATGAACAAGTTAGAAGTATATTGCAAATACAAGGATACTTACTCTTTCAATGGTGTGTTATAAGAAGAAGAATTGAAAATCGATTAAAATGTAGAAAGTTGCATTTTTCATGTAGTAAAGTGATGCCTTGGAACTTCTTTGTAACAAATTCTGACATTGAGTTGTATTTGAAACAACCAAGATTCTTATGGAAGTTCTCAGTAAATAACTTTACATACTTTTCATCCTACTTTATCAAACAAAATAGTAATTGTAGATTATCAAATGAATCATGTGAAAAACTACTAACTTATGATAATGATAATTCAAAAATGGTTTCACCTTATAATCCATCATTTTTCAAACATAGTAAGAAGTTAAATTACAAAAAACTACTCAAAGGAGTCGATTTGTATGATTTATACAGTTATGAAGAAAGCGAATGGATGTATACATCAGAATACATTGCACTTCCGAAAGATCAAAAAATGACAACATATCATGACTTTGTAGACTATTTGATGCTATCAAAGAAAACGTAACATATCTTACTTTGTACCATCGAGACTTTTATAAGTAATAATATGTTTAGCCTTCAACCATGCACCTCTAACTTGAGAAGGAATTCTAGGGTCAAGTGTAACATCATCTACAATTGTAACAATTTCATTTATAGCTGCCCTCATCAAGATATTATCTTTCATAACAGCACTAATAAATGAGAGCCATATGAAAACTGCTGTGAAATTCAGCATAGAATGACCATCACCATATCCTACAATGTTCAATGGGAAATTTATCAATGTGCTTACAACTGTAGTCAAAAAAGTGAATAACTGAGACCATACTGCTGCCTTAAATGCAGGTGTGTGAAATCTGGTATTGATGTATTCCATAACGATGTTAGCTTGAGACTGAATGTTTGCATTTAAACCAAGTCGAGGTAGCACGAATGTTCTCGTATAGTTCAATGCATGGAAAAATGCAAAAATTGCATACGGTGTAAGTGTAAGTGTGCTTCTTGGTAATATAAAAATGCAGGCTAATGATAACAGAATGTAAGGAGTTGTAGCGTGTGATTGTGCTGGTTTAATTAATGGTTTGATGCTATTAACAAATTCAACAATTTTTTGCTTTGGATCATCTAAAACTGTGGTCTTGTTCTGGGTTGATTCTTCAGTATTTTTGGAAGCATTGGCCTTCTGTGTTGCTGTCAGAGATTGATATAATGAAATGATAAATGAGGTGGCAATACTAATATATGCCAAAGTATAAACTGTTTTGAAATTAGTTGTGAATGAAAGGAAAGAAAAGAAAAGAGCAGCTAATTGAGTTCCGTACCAAACATTAGGTAATGTTATCTGTTGTTGAATATCGTTTATACTCATGATGTTGATCAATTGACAGGCAGAGAAGAGAAGAAGAGAAATGTGGTATCCGGGAAGTGCAATATTTCGGGAGTTCAAATTTCATGATTATTTTCAGGTTTTCAATTTGATGCTTGCGAAAAAAAACTTTTGAACCTGAAAAATTCTAGAAAAAAGTGTTACTTAAATACTTTTGAAATCAGTATATAAGCTGATTAACAAATCATTAGAGGAATATGAGACAAAAGAGAGCCAAACAATATCGTAAACAGCTGCAAATTTTGAAGACAACTTTTAAATTCAAACCCCCTATTCAATGTGTGGTGGATGATAATTTGATATTGGAAGCAACAAATGCTAGCTATGATCTAATCAAAGGTATTAACAGTATAGTACAGACAGAAACCAAATTTTTTGTGACTCAATGCTGTATTCAACATCTTTATGATTCCAAAAACCAAGTAGCTATTGATTTGGCCAAGAGGATGGAAAAGAGAAGATGTGGTCATAAAGATACACTTTCATCATTCGATTGTATCAAAAGTATAACTAATGTTGATGGGGAGAACAAGTTTAGATATTTGGTAGCAACTCAAGATGAAAACTTGAGGACTAGTTTGAGGAACATTGCTGGTGTCCCACTTGTTTTCCTTCGTCGTAGTGTTTTAATTATGGAACCACTTAGTAAAGTTACCAGAAGAGTAGTCGATGCAGTTGAAAGAATGAAACTTACACAAGGTTTGAATAGTATAGATGCAGGTAAAAGAAAATTGGAAACTTCAGAAGAAGATACTGTTGAGGAACAACCCAAACATAAAAAGAAGAAAGTCAAAGGTGTAAATCCATTAGCCATGAAAAAGAAACAAAAGAAACCACAACAGCAGCAACAACAGCAGCAGCAGCAGCAACAGCAGCAAAATGAAAACTCAGATGAATTGAACGGTGAAGGAGGAGATAAAAAAAGACGTAGAAGAGCAAGAAGTCGTAAAACCGATGTAAACACTTCTACATCAGGCGACTTAATTGCAGATGCCGATGCAGATTTTAAGTCAGAGGTTGATTCCAAAGTATCAAATAGAGAGGAATCTAAAATTGAAGACAATGTTTCCAATGATGCAGAATTAGCTGAAGAACACAAATAGAGACATAGTTAACCATTGTATAGTGAAAGTTTTACTAGTAAAATAAATTAATATTGCATTATCACGAAGTAACCGTTTATAATGAAACATTTAAACTGTTTGAAAGAATGGTTTCCTGCTATATATACGAAAAATGCATGTCAAGTTTCCTGTTTTGGGAATCTCGATTTGATCTATTTTTCACGAATTTGGATTTGTTTTGTTGATCTTTTGGAGGCTCTTAATACTGGAAATATACCATTTTCAACATTGAACGACACAATTACCATTATATCAGATGGATTTTGATTTCCAGGTTAATCTGAGGCAGATATTTTTAGATAGTAATAGGCTGCTTTCTGAGCGACATCTATATACTTCGGCAAGATGGTCAAGTGAAGCGTTAAATGGAATGATACCTCTTACTACAGAGCAACAATATGCAGAATACCAGCTAATTAAAAGACAAAACTACAAGAATTTCAATCCAATCAATTCCCCTTTACCATCGTCTGGTATTTTCGAACCAACTACAACTATCCCTTCTACAAATGGCCCTGGAACCGGTCTTGGTATTAATACTGGAACAAGCTCACTTATTGGACTCAATACTAGCGGACCAAATAAAAATGGCACTAATATGAATACAGGTGGTAGTTTGAGTGGGAATATTGATGTATTGAATACTTCAGATTATAATGTAAGTTTTAATTCAGATAGTGAAGATTATCAACAATTTATTGAAAGGGATAAGATTAGTTTAGCAAGTAGTTATTTCAATTGCAAAGAGTTTGATCGGTGTCATCATGTTTTGAAAGATTGTATAAGCTATAAGGCAGCTTTTATCAAATTATATGCCCTTTACTTAAGTGGAGAAAAGAAAAAAAATCAAGAGAATGGAAGTTTATTAAGCCAAAGTGATACAAATGTACAAAATCCTTACTTATCAGTCATTATAAAGGAACTAGAAGAGTTCAAAAAAAGTAAAAAGATTGTACACCTTACTGATCCCTTTCTTTTATATCTAAGAGGAATAATTTATCTCAAAACAAAGAAACCAACGCATGCACAAGAAGCATTCTATCAGTCGGTTTCATTATATCCTGTGAATTGGAGCTGTTGGAAAGAACTGATTTCAAGTTTATCCACATTTAGTGAAGCCACGAAAATGATAAATCGTCTACAGAAAAATATCAATTTTAGTGACAAGAAGGAATACTATCTTATGTTTTCGTTTTTTAAACTTACCGTATACCAAGAATTCTTCCAATTTTCTGAAGAACTTAGACATGATCTTGATGAACTTTCAACAGTATTTCCAAATTTTAGCTTTCTGAAAACGCAAAAAGCTTTGCTTTCCTATAATGAACTTGACTATAACACAGCAGAAAAAATATTCGATGATATCTTGAAGACAGATCCAATGCGATTAGATGAGATGGACATTTATTCAAACATTCTATACGTTATGGAAAATAAATCTAAACTTTCACATTTAGCTCATTATGCTTCTGAAGTAGATCCATTACGACCTGAAACGTGTTGTATAATTGCCAATTACTATTCAATCAAGTTTGATCATAAAAAGGCAATAATGTATTATAAAAGGGCACTTTCTTTAAACCAGGAATGTTTAAGTGCATGGACACTAATGGGTCATGAATTTGTCGAGTTGAAGAACTCAAACGCTGCAATTGAAAGTTATAGAAGAGCAGTCGATACCAACAATAAAGATTTTAGAGCTTGGTATGGTTTAGGACAAGCATATGAAGTTTTAGATATGCATCTTTATTCTCTTTATTACTATCAAAGGGCATGCGCTCTAAAACCACTTGATAAAAGAATGTGGCAGGCTATTGGGAATTGTTGCGAGAAATTAGATAACTTTGAAGATTCAATCAAAGCTTACAAAAAGGCAGCATCTGTTTCTGATTCAGATATAACTATCCTATACAAATTAGGAACATTGTATGATCATATAAAAGATTTCAAAAATGCTAAAGAATATATGAAACTTTGCTTACAAGAGGAAATAGAATCGGGTGATGTCACTGATGAAACCATAAAGGCACGGTTGTGGCTTGCCAAACATGAAAGGGCAAATAAAAACTGGCACCTTGCCTATAATTACGCTATAGAGCTTACACATGGAACATCACAAGAGATCGAAGAAGCTCGCACAATTGCTCGAGAAGCCAGGATGAACTTCAGCACGAGTTCCAATGGTAAGAAAGGCTTTCTATAGATAGCCACTATGTAATATGTAGCTGCAGAATGTGTCTGTGTATTATCAACAGGTAAACCAGAGATTCATGGTGGCTTGGCGCTTGAAATCGAATTCTCAAATACGTAGAGAGGAAGAATTGAAAAATTGTGTGTACAGTTAGATATGAATTTAACAGCAATACATCAATCCTTTTATACTAATCTTGTATCTTCCAGAAGTAGCCACTATCTACTCCAGTGACAACTATTCAGGATGCCACCAAAACAAACAAGACCTTCAAAGAGGGCTGCACCTCCTCCACCACCACCACCACCATCAACATCTCATGCAAAACAACTCGATTTTGAACCGTCTAGGAAGAAGATCAAACTACCACCACCACCTCCGCCACCAGCAACGGTAAGAGTATCTTATAACGCTAAAGATAGTAAAGCACAACAACCTCCTCCACCACCACCTCCACCTCCTTCTTCTTCAGCAAACGGCAAAGCACAAATTGACCCTCATGTACGAGATGATAATTACCTACAGTTATTGAAATCGAGAGCTCAAAAGTGGAAGGAGCTACAGAAAGAAAGATTTACAGAAAAGAAAGTGCAGAAAGGAACATTTGTTCATGAAGTTAAAGCTGAAATGCCCCCAGAGCATATACGAAAAATAATGAATACTCAAGGTGATCTTTCAACTAAATCTTTCAATAAAGAGAAACGTGCAATGTTGGGTGCATTGAAATATATGCCACATGCATTAATGAAATTGCTTGAAAACATACCACAACCTTGGGAAGTAGAAAAAGATGTCAAAGTTCTCTATCATACTGGAGGTGCAATTACTTTTGTTAATGAAATACCCAGAGTAATTGAACCTGTTTATAAAGCTCAATGGTCAACAGCATGGATTCAAATGAGAAGAGAGAAGAGAGATCGTAAAAATTTCAGGCGAATGAATTTCCCACCTTTTGATGATGAGGAACCCTTTGTTAACTTCTCAAAGGATATACCACAGATAGATTCTTTAAAAGCTATTCAACTGGAACTTGATCCTGAAGAAGATGAGGCTGTCATTGACTGGTTTTACGAGGACAAACCATTAATAGATGAACCAGAATTTGTAAATGGTGAATCTTATAGAAAATGGAACTTGAAGGTTGACATGCTTTCAAACCTTCATAGATTATCGGCACCTTTAGTCAACGACGAAGAGATTGATCCTAATTATTACTATCTTTTTGATAGAGAGTCTTTATTCACGGCAAAAGCTTTGAACATTGCTCTTCCTGGTGGACCCAAGTTTGAACCTCTTTATCGAGACACTGAAATTGAGGATGACTTCAATGAATTCAATGCTTTAGATAGGATTATTTTCAGGAACCCGATTAGATCGGAATATAAAGTTGCATTCCCATATCTATACAACTCTTTGACTCGATCGATAGCTGTGCCGATTTATCATTCACCACCTATATTATTTACCAAATCATCTGACCCTGATTTGCCGTTATTCCATTTCAATCCTGATTACAATCAAATACGACCAAAACAATGTACGACCAATATATATGAGCTCACAGACTTTGACGCAGAAACGGGATATATGTTGAATGATTTTGGAGAAGTTGATGATGTATCCTTTGATCTCCCAGAATCTTTTGGTCCAATATTAGAAACTGTCGAACTTGACACATCTTTTGAAGCATCACAGTCATTTGAGCTTTATTGGTCATCATATCCCTTCAACAAAAGATCAGGTAATACAGTCAGATCAGAAGATGTTGCATTAGTGAAAAATTGGTATTTGCAACATCCACCTTCTGATGAAAGAGTAAAAGTTAAGATATCACATCAGAGGTTGTTGAAAAATCACGTTTTGAATGAATTGAAGAAGGAAAAATCACCATCTAATGCGTCTACTCCTAAACTTCTAAAAGCTTTGAAGAAAACCAAATTCTTTGAAGAAACAACTTTAGATTGGGTAGAAGCAGGAATACAAGTATGTAAACAGGGTCACAACATGTTGAACCTACTGATTCATAAAAGGGGATTAACTTACTTACATCTTGATTATAACTTCAATCTTAAACCAACCAAAACATTGTCGACAAAAGAACGTAAAAAATCGAGATTTGGTCATGCATTTCATTTAATTCGTGAAATTTTGAGAATGATCAAAATGCTAGTCGATGCACACATTCAGTTTCGAATGGGCAACATTGATTCTTACCAATTAGCCGATGGTATCTATTATGCTATGAATCATATGGGTCAACTTACCGGTATTTACAGATACAAATATAAAGTGATGCATCAAATCAGAGCAATCAAAGATCTAAAACATGTGGTCTATAGTAGATTTAATAAAATTATTGGTAAAGGTCCAGGATGTGGGTTTTGGCAACCTGCTTGGAGAGTTTGGCTTTCATTTATGAGAGGTATTATTCCTATATTGGAAAGATGGCTAGGAAATCTTTTATCACGTCAATTCGAAGGTAGACAATCGAAGGAAGTCACCAAAACTATCACGAAACAAAGAGTCGATTCATATTACGATTTAGAATTAAGAGCTGCTGTTTTGAAAGACATATTGGACATGATTCCAGAGGGAATGAAACAAAATAAATCAAAGACCATTTTACAACACTTAAGTGAGGCTTGGAGATGTTGGAAAGCCAATATTCCATGGAATGTACCAGGTTTACCCGAACCAATTGTTAAAATTATTGAGCGTTATATCAAAGCAAAGGCAGATGGTTGGATTTCTGTTGCTCATTATAATAGAGAGAGAATGCAAAAGGGTGCATACATCGAAAAAGCAGTGGCCAAGAAGAATTTGGGTAGGTTAACACGACTTTGGATCAAAAATGAGCAAGATCGCCAGCTTGAGTATCAAAAGGAAGGTTCTTTTGTGTCCCCAGATGAAGGTGTTGAAATATATATGAATATGGTGAATTGGTTAGAAAGTAGAAATTTTGTTCCTATACCCTTCCCTCCAATCAATTATAAGCATGATAGTAAAATTTTGATTCTTGCACTTGAGAATTTGAAAGAAGCTTACAAAGGTAATGGTCTATTGAATGATCAAGAGAAGCAAGAATTGTCTATTATTGAACAGGCTTATGATAATCCACATGAGTTTCTTGCGAATATCAAGAGAACCATTTTAACTCAGAGAAATTTCAAGGAGGTAAGACTTGAAATGATGGATAATTATAGTGATATAACTCCAGTTTACAATATAGATCCACTTGAAAAAGTTGTGGACGCATATCTTGACCAATACCTTTGGTATGAAGCTAATAAAAGAGGTTTGTTTCCAAATTGGGTGAAACCCAGTGACGCAGAAATTCCACCATTGCTTACTTATAAATGGTGCCAAGGGTTGAATAATTTAGATGATGTCTGGAATGTTTCAGAGGGACAGAATAATGTTATAATCCAGACATCTTTGGATAAATTAGCAGAAAAGATAGATTTCACTTTACTCAACCAATTGTTGAGGTTAGTTGTAGATCCGAACATAGCCGATTATATCACCTCCAAAAATAATGTCAGTTTGAATTATAAAGATATGAGTCATATCAATCAATTTGGTTTAATCAAAGGTTTACAATTTGCTTCATTCATATATCAATATTATGCATTAGCTACAGATTTGATGATTCTTGGTGTAGATAGAGCTTCTGACTTAGCTGGCCCACCTGAGAACCCTAATGAATTCTTGGAATTTGAAAGTGCAGAGAAGCAAACTTCACACCCAATAAGATTTTACATGAGATATATCGATAAAATTACCATTTTCTTTAGATTTGATAAGGAGGATTCTGATGAGCTTATTGAGGACTATCTATCAGAGAATCCTGATCCAAATTTTGAGCAGATTGTTGGTTATAACAATAGAAGATGCTGGCCAAGAGATTCAAGGATGAAACTAACTCGACATGATGTTCATTTAGGGCGTGCATGTTTTTGGGAAATATCCCGAAGACTTCCTAGATCGATAATTGATTTGAAATGGGAGAATACATTGGCATCTGTCTATTCGATGGACAATCCAAATCTGTTGTTCACTATGTGCGGATTCGAAATCAGAATCTTACCAAATTGTCGTACCAACGAAAGTAAACCATCGAAAGAAGGTATTTGGGATTTGATTGATCAAAATACTAAAGAGGTCACGGCTAAGGCTTTCCTTCAAGTCACGGAAGAAGACATTGAGAAGTTTAAAAACTCAATTAGACGTCTTTTGATGAGTGCAGGATCAAGCCCATTTACAAAAATTGCTGCTAAATGGAATGCTACTGTGTTAGCTTTATTTGCATATTACAGAGAAGCCATTGTTGCAACTGAACCGTTACTTGACGCTTTAGTGAAGGCGGAGACAAGAGTTCAGAATAAAGTCAAACTTGGTTTGAATTCTAAAATGCCAACTCGTTTCCCACCAGCCGTTTTTTACACACCTAAAGAGCTAGGTGGTCTTGGAATGTTGAGTGCTTCTCATATTTTGATTCCATCTTCTGACTTAAGATGGTCTAAACAAACCGATACTGGAATCACCCACTTCCGTGCTGGTATGACCCATGATGATGAAAGGTTAATACCAACTATCTATCGTTATATCACTACTTGGGAGAATGAGTTTTTAGATTCTCAACGTGTTTGGTCTGAATTCTCCACAAAGAGGAGTGAAGCTGAACAACTGAAGAAAAGGTTGACTTTTGAAGACTTGGAAGACTGTTGGGATAGAGGTTTACCTCGTATCAACACATTATTTCAAAAGGATAGACAGACTTTAGCGGTTGATAAGGGATATCGTGTGAGAAAAGAGTTCAAAACTTATACACGTATGATGAATAATCCGTATTGGTGGCACTCAGAAAAACATGACGGTAGACTATGGAATTTGAATGCCTACAGAACTGATGTTATTCAAGCATTAGGTGGGATTGAGACAATTCTAGAGCATACGTTATTTAAAGGTACTGGGTTTGAATCATGGGAAGGTTTATTTTGGGAGAAAGCTTCTGGATTTGAGGATACATTGAAATTTAAAAAGTTAACCAATGCTCAAAGATCAGGTTTATCACAGATTCCTAACAGAAGGTTTACATTATGGTGGTCTCCTACAATCAATAGAGCAAATGTGTATGTTGGTTTCTTAGTCCAGCTTGATTTAACTGGTATCTTTTTACATGGTAAAATTCCTACATTGAAAATATCATTGATTCAGATATTCAGAGCACATTTATGGCAGAAAATTCACGAAAGTTTAGTAGTGGATATCTGTCAGGTATTAGATAGTCATCTTGAGGAACTGATGTTAGATTCTGTCACGAAACTCCCAATTCACCCAAGAAAATCTTACAAAATGAATTCATCAACTGCTGATATTTTGTTATCTGGGGTTACTCAATGGAAATGTACAAAACCGTCGCTTCTTTTTGAAAAGGATAACGAAGGTGCAGTCATTAGCAGCGATAAGTTTTGGATTGATGTTCAATTGAGATATGGTGATTATGATTCACATGATATTTCTCGTTATGCGAGAGCTAAGTATTTGGATTACACATCTGATAATACAAGTGTATATCCTTCATCAACGGGATTATTGATTGCAATTGACCTTTCATATAATATGTATGATGCTTACGGTAATTGGTTTCCAGGTTTAAAGGAGCTAGTTCAAAAAGCAATGAAGACAATAATGAAAGCGAATCCAGCAATCTTTGTCTTGAGAGAAAGAATCAGAAAGGGTTTACAACTTTACCAAGCTCAACCACAGGAGGCATTTTTGAGTTCTTCAAACTATGCTGAACTGTTTAACAATGACAACAAATTGATTGTTGACGATAAGAATGTCTATAGAGTCGTGACTCACCATACATATGAGGGAAATTCAGCAGTTAAAGTTTTGAACGGTGCTTTGTTTATGATTAATCCAAGAACTGGTCAACTATTTTTGAAGGTCATGCATGCTTCCATATTTCAAGGAGAATCACATAGAAGTAAAGTCTCTAAGTGGAAGTCTGCTGAGGAGGTTGCTACACTTGTTAGATCATTACCGAAGGATGAACAACCAAAGCAGATAATTATAACCACAAAGGGTATTTTAGATCCTCTTGAGGTTTACATGCTTGACTTCCCTAATATATCTTTAAGACCAACAGAACTTCACCTTCCGTTTGACGCAGCATTGAAAATTGACAAATTAAGCAACTTAGTTAATACTGCAAAGGAACCTCAAATGGTTTTATTCAATATTTATGATGACTGGTTAGACTCATGCTCTTCTTTCACTGCATTTAATAGATTGATTGTTTTGATGAGAGCATTGCAGGTGAATCAAGATAAAACCAAACTGATTTTGAGACCGAGTGGTAATATCACCACTAAAGAACATCATTTATGGCCTACTTTGACGATGGAACAATGGCGAAATGTTGAATCCCAACTTGCAGACTTGATTTTGAGTGATTATGCAGAGAAATATGGTATTAATATTGATACTTTGACTGATAATGAGATTAGAGACATTATTTTAGGTCAAAACTTGAATGCACCGTCAGTGAAAAATCAGAAAATTGCAGAGATAGAAGGTAATAAAGCGGTGAGTTTGAATAAAGAGGAAGAGGAAGAAGGACACCTTGTTTCCAACAAAGTGAAAACAGTGAATGTTCATGGAGAAGAAATCATTACAGTAACAACAAGTACTATGGGACAAGAAAAATTCGAGAGTAAGTCGAGCTGGAGAAAGAGAGCTATCTTAACAGGTATGATGGAGTTACAAAAAAGTCAAGTTTTCGTTACATCTGGTGATTTTGCTGATGAAGAATCTTATGCGTTTGTTTTACCAAAGAACATTCTTTCTACATTTTTATCGTGCTGTGATACAAAAGTCCAAGTTGGTGGCTTTCTTTACGGTAAATCACCAGCCGATAACAATCAAGTTAAGGAGATCAGAAGTATCGTTATGGTACCACAACTAGGTGAGCATAATCAGGTTAACTTCCCTGAGGGAAAACCACAGTGTGAGCACTTGGAAGGTTTAGAGCCTTTGGGATGGATCCACTCAATTCCGTCAGGAAAGGAAACTGATTTAGACGGTTGTTATGAAATCATAAATCATGCAATTATGAAAGATAAATTTGAGTGGTCAGATAAGATGTCTGTTATATCTGTTGCAATAAATAGTGGTAGTGTTACGATTACTAGTAATCGTATCACTGAAAATGGTATCAATTGGGGTATTAAATACTCGAAATATATTGGACAAGCAGATAGACTTATCCATTATTCTGATGATTACAGAGTCAAAACACCACTTATTTTGACGGAAAAATTCAAAGGTTTTACAGTGGTTCCAGAAACGGATATTTGGAACTATTCATTCATATCCAATTCATGGGATAAGAATGATATGTATGAACTCAAAGTGGATAGACCTCTTGGATTTTTCCATGAACTTCATAGACCTATTCATTTTGATGCTTTCAGAAGTCTTGAACATAATTCTTTCGATGGGAATGACGATATCGAAGCTGATCAGCAGGATCTATTGATGTGATAGATATTTGTAATACTATAGATAATTCTTAAAAAGGTTATACGTTTGATTATTAAATTACTCAACTCTGTTTGATATGACTTTGATTTGATGTAGGTATATGCTGTTTGAAAGATGATCCCGTCATCGAAAGTGCTGCACTTAACATTGGCATCTTGTATGTAACTATAAATCCTCCGATACCCACTAAAATAATAACACATAGTATTGGATTCCCCAACACTGCCATAAACTCATTCCATCCTAATACTAAGATTATGATCCAAATGTAGAACGGAATTGAAGTTTTACTAGCAATCATTGCTCTTTTAGCATCAAGGTAAAGAGCGTCTGATTCTTTCTTAAACCTCTGCATAACTTTTGCTTGTTCTTTAGGTGAAAGCAAAATTGTGAATCTATTACGACTCTCACTATCATCAACATCTGATTCACCGGAATTATAGTTTTCATCATCATTATCTTGATCATCATCATTATCCAGTTTGAATTGTGGCTTGATCAAGGATTTACCATCAGTTAGTGTGATTTTACTCAAAATTGGTAATAATTGTAATGTTTTATTTTTGGCTAAATTGAAACGTGAATCTAACTGACTAATTGTTTCCGGAACAAATGGCATTCCTCTATTGTCATACTTGAATGAATCTTCAAAGACGTTTCGAAGAATTCTAGAAACATTATCGTTATTGAAATAATCATGAACAATTGAGTCAAACTGATTCCACAGTCTTTGTTGAATCTTCGAATAAAGTATGTCATTCTGTTCTGCGGTCAAACCAAATTTGAAATCAAAAAAGGTGCCGGTTTTATACTTATCGAGTAGTTTTTCTCTCAATTTATCAAATTTGACAGTAACAACATCCCATGAATTGTCATTAGGTTGGGTGAATTCTTCAATCAAATCATCTTTGAATTCGATCTGGAAAGATTTGGTGATTCTATTAATAAGCTTTCTAGACTCCTTTTGTCTGAGTTTGTTGGCAACACCCTCTACTGTTTCAGTCAAATATTCCCTTTGTTTTTGAAGAATGGATGCATATCTAGGATTTTCGTCCAAACTATCGACAAGCAAGAGATTTTTTGATAATGTTTCGAAATTGTCAATTACATCCTTCTTCAATTCTTCAATAATCTCTTTGACACTCAGTTTTGAATCTTTCTTTGATTTTAGAAATTTGGGTTCTATCTCACTTACAATTTCATCAACCAATTCTTTCAAAATAGATGTTTGAAAAACTTCAAGTTTAGCGTCAATTTTGTTAACCAAATCTTGCTTGATCTCTAAAAACACAGGCTTCTTATAGCGAGATGCATGAAGATCATAATCATTGATACATTTGGCACGAAGTTCTTTCAGTCTAGTTATTGCTTCTTTACCTTTACCCTCTTCAGCAGCAAATTCTGGCAGAAAAACATCTGTATAAATTCCATTCATTATCTCGTTACATTTAAACTTTGAGACTAAAATTTGTTGAGTAGGCAAGTCTAAATCTTGATTATTATCAATTTGTTCCCATAGTTGCTGAGAGTATAAAGCCCATGCATCGACTGGGATCTTCTTATGATATTTATTTGCATTGAATAGCTTTTCATTTGAAAAATTATCTCCAAGCAGCTTTATATCGTATTCAAATTCTTCAGGCTTGAAAACTTTATGAGAAATCGAAGCAAATTCCAAATCAAAAAAATCATCAAGTTTGGAATCTTTGCATTCATCAGGTTTATTCAAGTCACTCCAGATTCTTTGCATATCTGATTCTAGAGATTGTCCTAAATTACTCAATGGTGTCAATCCTGTGAAATCTCTAACAACGAAAAGAAGTAAACATTTTTCGTGTTGTTTATGGAAAAGAGAAAGATTGACTTCCATGACAGTCTTCAATAGTTCCATGTTAGCACCTTGGTATAAACCAACTTGATGTTCAAAAATATTAACAATCAAAATTTCTGATGTAGCCAAAGCAAATAAAGCCGATTTCCTTTCAAAATCTTTATCATCTGCTCTTTCTCTACCGTCAACACCTTCAACATCAAGCACATAAATGTTTCTATCATTATTTTTCTTAAAAGAGGTAGTTTCATCCGTCGATGCAATGTAATTTGCATGTGAGAACCAAATTCCCTTGGTTGTTTGTTGCCTCTTAGTTTCATCCATAATATCGAATTTTGTACCAAAGAGCTTATTGAGTAATGTAGATTTACCAGTAGATTGAGAACCGAAAACGGAGACAATATGATAGTTCAATCCGTCACCATCAGCATCTTTCACAGCATAACTTTTGTCCACGTACGTGTCTAAATCTGTCGCAAATTGTTTATTTTCATCAATCAAGTGAACAGAAACAAAGGAATCGGAGGGTTGTGACAATTGAGACATTGGATTGGCAGTTTGCATTCTATGTTCCTCTTACAAGCTGGCACTATTCCCAGATACCAGATCAGAAATACCAGTATCCTCTTACATGTNATATGTCACGTGCTAGATATGTCACGTGCTTAGTATTTTGAATTTCCCTTCGCTGGAATTTGCTAACAAATTTGCTAACAAATTTTCTCACCTAATTTTTGTAACCTTTTTTTCAAAGTCCGAAAATTTTGGGGGGCGAGTTTCCGAAGGTGTCTTCAATGATGATGACCTTAATCGTCAAGTCGTTTTCGCGCCCAAGCAAAAGTCCCGTGACCACAATGTATACACAACTTATAACACTTAACACTTAACACTTAACACTTAACACTTACTCTACTCTACTCTACTCTACTCTACTCAGTTCCTCTTCTTCTTCTTCCGGTACCGCTTTCTCGACTTGTCTTCAAGGCCAAACACTTTCAAGGGCACCCCCCACTCCCTGTGTAGAGTTTGCACCGCCGTTTCACTGTGTGATCCTTGCACGCTGATGATTTTAGGGTCCTTTGCTTCCTTTCCATCTAATATAACGGTCGATCCACTGCATTTCAATTTGAGAGATTTTGCGAAAGCTTCAACGTCCACATAATAGTTCTCAACACCACTTATACGTGTAGCAACTTTCCGGCCAACTTTTAAATTCTCTACCAAAATGGAGATCTCTGGTAATTTACCCTTCTTAGGAATAACCCTTTTCCTTACCAAAATATCTTCACTGTTTTCATCACCTTCTTTGTATATGCTATAGCATGGTGTAAAGTTCGATACAACATACTTGAACAAGTCTGCACGCTTGATGGGTTCTTTGATATGTAAAAGCTGAAGAACTGAGTCTGGATTAATCATTTGTGAGTTCTCAGTAGATACGACATTTGGGTTTAACCGAACATACTTCTGTACAAATTGCTTCACCTCTTGTTCGGTATAACAGTCTTGAGAGTTCTCATTTAAAGCGTTGAAGAACATTATTGCTGAAGGTTTCGGTTTGAAAAGAGAATTTACTATCAAAGGTTTTGCAATGGTTGTTGAAATCTCATTACTATTAGTAATCTTAACATCCCTTCTGATTCTGTAGGGCACAAAGTTGGTTATACGAGGATCGGATTTTGACAAAACTTCGATTATGGTCAATTTATCATCTTTACCCTTAAGTTTCAAAAGTCCTTCCTTTTCCATAGCCTTCAAGAATTTAGCAGTTTTCTTCCAGGATGTTTTCTTCATATTAACAATTTCTGGATCAACTTGTGGTAAATTATTCAAAATATGTGAAGACATGAATTGAGTGGCACTTATGGGCAAGTCAAGAACATCTTGACTTATCGTATACAAAACTGATCTTCGAAACATATTATCTATATCATTAGTTGTCATGACGTAAACTTCTTCTTCCTCTACCTCTTCCTCTTCTTCATTCTCATCTTGAGAATCAGTTTCATATTCATCACTATCATAAACTGAAGACACATCTGATTTGGTGTCTATGTTCACTTCAACATCTTCAGTAGACAATCCATCCAACGTTTCTGTCATTTCAGTCACAGTATCTTCCACTCTGGGCACAGAAGTAGAATCAACTGTTTCCCCATTTCGTTCATTTGCTTCAGCTAAAATATCTTCCATATTCCTACCTAATGATGCTAATTTATCACCAATCACCGTGTAAATCTCTACTGCAACACCAGAATCAGGAACTTTATCATCATCCAATCCTTCAAGGTTCATCTTACATATACCTATTGCAACAGCAACTTTTGGACGCTTATAATCAATAACGGCAACAATCGAACCTCTTCTGAGACCACTCATATATGGTCCATGACATCCTCGAATCATCAAATTGGCTCCATTGATTAATCTATCCACAACTGCAACATGTGTACGAATAAATGGTAGTCCCACCAGTTCAGTACTTGATGGTGATACAGATGCCCACAAAGTGTGTAAAGTTGGGATAATCAGCTTATTATCTCTCAATTGAAACAGTACAGGGTCTTTAGTATCTGCATCGAAGAACAACGTAGCCTTATTTATTTCTCTAGTATTGAAGATAGCTCTGGATAATTTATCAGGGAGTTTTAGGCCAGGCATTTCAGCATCAAGAAGCTGCTGAAGCTTGCGCTTTTCAGAAGACTTGATGTTTGATGCTGGCTTTATCTCCAGTTCCTTCTTGAACATATGTAATTGTCTTGTATGGGGTAAGGTAAATTAGTAGAACAATTTGATCTAAAGCTCAATAAACCTTGAACATAAAATTTCAGTTCTCAGAATTCTACTACATAATAAACAAAGCTCAGTGAACTGTTTGAAAGTTGACAGATAGCTAAACATTGTTATCTAAATATTTACATGATACCTGCCAATGATATAGAGTGTCATTCTTTACAACATCCGATCCAAAATCTGAAATGTTTCACCTTGTGTCCTACAATGGATCTAGTATCATTTCCCTTGGACGAGAGAGTAATCTTGATTTACAGAAGAGGGAATGAAAAAGTATGGGACGTAGAACCAATTGATCCTGAAGAAAATACTGATATAAAAGTTCAAACCCTTGAATGGAAACCAGATGGGAAAATGTTCACAACTGTTTCCGGCACTGGAGATTTAAGTTTATTCGATGCATCAACAGGGAAGCAATTGAGAAAACTTCATTTATCTTCATCAGTGAAGTATTTGAAATGGTTTCAAATACATTTTGACTTATCAGCACAAGGTAAGCTTGCAAACATTGTGAAAAGTCTTGATATCACAAGTTCATTGCCTTTTTTGGCACACGATATTTCTATACCTCCAGATATTACACTTCAAAATAAATCAAAGAATCAAACACTTGATTTTATCATAACGATATCTGGGGATCAAGAGTTATGTTGCATTTTTAGGGGAATTTTCGTTATTGACAATATTGATTTATTCACAAATGGAGTTTCTGAAGTACTAGAAATTATTCAATGTCCAGACAGCTCTGACTTTTATTGTCTCTCACAAAAGAACGAGAAAACATATTTATCAGCTCTATGTACTCCAATGTCAAATAACGATACTAAATTCACCGAAATTTTGATTGTTTGTTCAAAGCTAATCTCTATCATTGACCAATTCAATACATTCATCAAACAAATCAATGCTTTCCAAAAACCTTACATTGATTATACCGTAAGAATTATTGAATTGTTGAGAGGTGAAATGAAAAATGAATTGAAAACTAACAGCACAACAGAAAATCCAAATACTGGCAAGATTCATGATGAAAACAATGAAGCTGAATCGCAAATAAATGCAGATCCTGTTTATGATTTATACGACTTACTCTTGACTGGATCATTGTCTGATTCAACTAAAACTTGGTTAACTGATTTTGTTAGCGACAGAGGTATGAAGAGATGGACTAAACTTGGTAATGCTTACTTTGATAATGCTAAAAGCATAGCTTTCAGTGATATTGTCACTTCCTTACACCATTTGATTGTACTTTTCACAGATTTGAATGCACTCAATGCACTAGATCCTAATATAGCATACAAAATCAACGTTGATGATTGTATTGAGATAGCAACAAACTATTTGAAGTATACTTACAAATATATGATGAAAATAAGTGAAAATCAAAGAAGTTTTGAACAAACAATAACGTGGCTTTCTAGTATATTGAATGAAATAACCAATGATGAAAAGACCAATCCTAATATAATGGTTAACGAAGTAACAAAATATTTGACAACTTTAAGTGAAAAGCTTGATGGTAATTCAGACAACAATGACGGATTATCCTTAGAGGAGTTTACTAAATCACTCAGTACAAACTTTGATAAACTTCTTATAAAAATCAAAAGCGATATACGATCCCGTTTTAAGGTGGGAAACTCCGTAGAGTTAGAGAGCACGAAGAAGTGTGAAATCAAAATTAACAAATCTTCCATTGCTGTAATGCTTGACAAAAGTTCGGCAATACCAAATTTATCTCGAATCAATTTAATCAATATGAACCAACAAAGGTTTGATGTAAAAGAATTACAAGATGTTGGTATAGTAGATCTTTTACTTTTGACTGAAACCAAATTGCTTGTACTATTTTGTGACCGGATTGAGTTCAAACTGATCGACTGGAACAATTGTACACTATCGACTATAAACTCAATTTCTTTACAGGAATGTACTACTATCGATGGTAGCGAGTTCAATGCAGCTCATATACAAGGCAACACTAATGGCACAACCTTTTGCATCATGGATTCTGGCCTCAAAAAATATCTCTGGGTCCATTTACCTAAGTACTGACTTCTTTTGCTACTCTTTCATACAGTTTTTCTATCTCTGGTGACTTTGCTAACCTACGATCAAATAATTTTGAGCTTCTGATAGTTCCATCGTCTTCAATCGTGAAAGCTTCCATTAAGAAGTTGACGTAAGCTTCTCTTACAGTGCCATCCAAATCAGATAGCTCAATTTCATCGAGTGCTGTAAGATCCTCTTGTGATAAAGGTTGATGTTTTTGTACAAATTCCTGGAATTTTCTCAACCTTTCTAAAATCATGTTAGATACTCTTTTCATGACCGGAGGATGTCCTGTTGGTGAAGGTATTATATCAACAGTGAAATTGGGTGCTTTTGTTTTGATCTTGATAACGCTGTTGTATTGTTTCCTTAGATGATCAAACTTGGTGACCATATCCTTAACGTCTTCATCCATTTTGAACGAAATTGTCGACTTCCCATTAGACGCCAAATCAATCAAATTTTTTTCGTAATGTGGTACTCTTTTGAAATGTAATTCATACATGTAATTCCAATCAATGTAATATCGTTGAACTGCTTTGGTACCCAAATTTAGATCGTCAAAATTATTCATTAAATGTTTAAAGTTGATCAGTATACTATATCGATCAATCAGCTTATGTTTTTGTTTCACTGTTTTACTTTGCATCCTACAAAATCGATATAACCATTCTGGTAAAGATCTGTCTAGATGGTCTGGATTTTTGTACACATAGTTTAATATTTCAGTAACTTTGTTGGTATTTTGGATCTTTTGCAGTTTACTGTCTTGTAATATTTGTAATATCCTTGGTGGTGTGTTACCTGTTTTCAAAAGACTATCTAATTTTGTTGCTGTATGCTTTGCCAAAGGAAGCATCTGTGATGTATCATATATGTGTCAGCAAAATTTATTGGAACAAAGATGATTGGCATTGAATGTTAATATTAAGACTTGTAAAAATTCAGGCTGAGATCGAAAACGGAAACTGATTGTTTTGATTTCGCTGAATCAATTTCAATTCTTACGTTATCCCTCCTTTTTTATCACTATCTTCATAAATATCATCTAATTAATTCCACATTTGCTATAAAAGAGCATGTCTGAGAACATTAACATGATAGAAAGAGCTATTGATCATAGTGACCAAGAAAACGCTGATATTTTAAGAGGGAAACATAATGGAAATAGAGATACGAAACTTGAGCAGGCATCATCCAGCCGTGGTGAAATCAATGAAAGAGCAGTATTACGATCCAAATCTTCGAATTCTTTCAATCCAAACATTAGTAAACTGAACGCTGAAAGGCCATCCAAGGGAAATCTTTTCGCCAATCTAGGCAATGCAAATAAGGCAAGAAAAGTGATGAGTCAATTTTCAATATTTGAACCACAGAAGATTTTAAAGTCTGAAACTTTAGGAGACAAGATACGTTTACATGATAGTACAAGTTTGAAAAGATCAACCTCTCAGTTTAAGGTTGCTGAAGAAAGTAAATCTCTATCTAAATCATCTACTTTGGCCGGAGATTTGTTTTCGTCATCATTTGGTAGTTCAATAGGTGACCAAAGTTCTAATTCTAAAGATGCTAGAAAGATAAAGTCACAATTGACAATGACTATCAACAATGATATGGCTGAATTCTTTAAGAAATCTAAAATGGAAGAACAGGAAAAGTTGGGCATTGAAGTTGGAGGAAGTTTGGATAGAGAGTATAATCAGACAAGGAAAGATACCAAATTATTGGACGAGATAACATTTGCAGATGAAAGTCAAGATATTTCAAATATGAAGAAGCTAACAACAGAGAGAGACTCTCCTGTTTATCAAAGAACGCGAAAAGTCAATATACAAAACCTTTTATCATCATCTACTGATGATGATGAATTCGGTGAAACGACATTTGATTTCAAAGATATCAATGTAGGAGATACAAATGCCAAACATTTAGAGGATCTGATCTTATCAAGAGCTAAAAATGATTCCGAGAATTTCGAGATAGAGTATACAAGTAGTCGTTCTGCAAATGCAATATATGATGAAACAACTCCCGATGTAGTACTTGAAGGAATATACAAACCTATACCAAAAAAGTTGTTACATAGTATGTGGTCAGACAAACCTTTAACCGAGACCGAAGTTCAAAGTTTTGAAGATCCTCTTTCTTTGAAACAAACATGGAATAATAGATCAAAAGAAGACACTGAAGTATTTGCCTTGAAGAATGAAGATATGTTGAAAACGGAAGATTTCGAGTTAGAATTTTCTGATATTGAGGAGGAAAGTGATGAAAAGGAATTGCTCAAATTGAAGGAGTTCTATGATAATTCTCATAAAATATAATGTTAAGTAAAGGTTTCTCATTAATTTATATACCAATTTTTTATCAATAAACGGTACGTGCGATGCATGCTATTTATAATTTATAAGTATTTACAAGTTTTTTGTACTGAAAAGCAAATCACCAACCAAACCATCCCTTAAACCAACCTTGCTTTGAAGAATCAGTACCAAAAGTTTCAACTTTTGCATTATTTACATAAGTATTGAAAGTTTTTGGGACATCATTTTTATTCTTAATTTGAAAAGTTGTTGGTGTAGATTCGATTGTATCATCATTATCATTAGCTTCTTCCCCATTTGTTGATGATTCGATATGACCTAACACATCGATCAATCTATTTCTATCTCCTCTTTCCATCATCCAACCATCATCAGGAAATTCTATTTCAACACCAATATAAAGATCACCTTTAGAACCTATCATTGAATTGAAAACAGGCATCCCTTCGTCTTTAACAATTATAGAATCTCCTGGCTTCAATACTTTTTTCATTGGAACTTTAACATGCAACCATCTATTATCTAATGTTTGAATTAATCTTTTATTCTCAAATCCACAAAGTGCATCCACAAGACTTATTGAAACTTTCGTGTATAAATCATCACCTTCTCTATGAAATTTACTCTCTATGCTTGTAGGATCTGTATTTTGCACAAATTTATAACTCAGCACAGCTTTACCAACAGCAAATTTTGGCTTATAATTACCCATTTGACTTACTTCAACTTTTCCATCAGGTGGAGCACCCTTTTTAATTTCAAACTCACATGTGCATGATTCTTTCAATGTACCCGTACCTTTACATTTACGGCACTTATCACTAGATGTGGAATACATACCTTTACCTTCACATTTCTTACAAGGAACACGTGCAACATACATCATTCCTCCCATACCTGCCATCCTTCTATATTCTTCAACAGATCCTGACCCATGACAACCTGGACATTGGATTTCGACAGCGTTCTTTCTTAATCCTGTACCTTTACATTTAACACATTCAACATCTCTCGTATATGTTTCCTTAACGAGCTTTCCAAAATAAAGATCTTTCAAATTAACAGTTACGTTGAAATGTATATCAAGGTTTGGTGAGCCTCTTGTATTTGAATTTCTTCCAAAACCTCCTTGTCCTCCACCACTGAAAAAGTTGGCAAAATCTTCAGCATCAAAGTCACCACCAAAACCGCCACCTGGTCCACCAAAATCAAATTCAAAGTCAAAATCTTGACCATCATAACCACCTCTACCATTTCGTCCTCCAAGATCATAATCCCTCCTCTTATCTTCATCTGATAGAATTTCATAAGCTTCAGTTATTTCCTTAAACTTTAATTCACTCTCTTCACGCTCATTCTCGGGCACTTTATCTGGATGGTATCTAAGCGCCAGCTTTCTGTATGCCTTTTTGATTTCTCCCTCAGTAGCTGAAGACTCTACTCCTAACACTTCATATAGTGATATTTTCATCTGTAACAAGAACTTAACTCTGCAAAGTAATTACACAGGCAAATGAAACAAGATGTTTGAAATCTGGATCTAAAGCTGGAAAATGAATATTTGATTTAATCGGGAGGCTCAGCAGAAAGATTTTTCAGTATAAATTTAACTAATACAAACTACTATAACTCTTTAAACAAAAACAGTCAGATTTCATCATAGGACCCGCCTATGTCTGAATCAGATACATGTCGCCATTTGGAAATCGTCAAGCCATCTGTCAGTGTGTGTGTCTCCTTCACTAACTTGTATTTGAACAGGTGTGGTAAAATCTTGAACATCAGGGACCAATAAAGGATACAAAGCAAGAGGATAAAGATGGAAGTGTACGCATAGTTAGGTAATCCATTAAATTCTTTATTGTCTGTTTTGAATAGAGGACCCGTGAACATGAAAATAGAGAATAATACCATGAATCCAATGTCCATGTAAGAAGCCCTGATACCTGGAATAATATGTGGGGATCTCTTTCTCAATAGAAGGATACCAAAGCAAGCCATACCGAAAAAGATCTGGGTTGGATAACTTTCTAGATTTATAGTGTAGTTGAAAACATTGGAATCTGTTGGAATGACCAAAAAAATTGATGTAATGAAGAAAGGAACCAGAAGTGCAAAACTTGGAGATCCAAAAGGCCAATTGGATGCAAATGTTTTACTGAAAGGTAAAAATCCTTCTCTGAAAATCTCTTGATTCATTCTTGAAATATGATAGAGAACAGTAACGATGTTACCACCAACAGAGAAGGCGATGAGGGAAGACAACACGATTTTACCAAATGAATCTCCAAAGAATTTTTCAAAAAGTACCAAACCTACCATTTCATCAATTTCAAGCAATTCATCTGATGGAATCACAATTAAATAAGTAAGGTTAATCAAGAAATAACACAGATTAATCAAAAGAATGGCTAGTGGTGCTGCAATTTTCATGGTCTTAACAGGATCTTTGATTTCACCTAAAACATTGTGAATTGTGTGCCAACCATTCAGGGAGAAGATTCCCTTTAAAATAGCGGAGGTGAATGAAGCGAGTGTGATTTGAGTCTTGATCTTGAAGAAATCATCAGGATGAAGGTTGTTTGGAATTTTCGTAACCGATGAAGGTAATATTAACACCGAAAGACCCATTAGAGACACCGCAGCTAATAATATAACTTTTAAAATACCTGTGATTGTTTGTAATTTCACAACAAATTTAGTTGAAACAATCAACATCAAGCAAACTATCGTCAAGAATGCAAATCCAACTGGTTTATACCAAGCATCCATAAATTCACCATCTGGGTATCCTAATGCGTAGAGTAGATATTCACCAAAGATCATTACATTGGCGATGATAGATCCAAAAATGACAATAAAAATACCAAATACAACATTCATCATCATATATGGTTTATTGTAAATAACTTGTAAAAAGACTTTCAACCCTCCACTTCTTGGGATAACAGAACCAAGTTCAGAAAAACACATAAGTCCTGCATAACTAGAATAACCTGAAATTGCCCAAACAAGGAAGAAAAGAAACGGAGAACCACCAACGTCTCTGTATATCATAGACGACACTGCAAATATCCCTGATCCAATTATACGTTGCACGATCATCATGACCACATCCACAACGCCCATGTGACGACCATGCGATCCTTCTTCTTCAGTAACATGTGTCATTGCTGTTACAGGAGGGAAAACAGACATCAAGAGTTGATTGTGGATTAGAAATCAATCAACAACGAAAACTTCAAGATAATGAAAAGCGGCTCAGCATTTTGGATGAACCATCACTGATAACAACTTGCTTTTGAGATCGATCGATCAGAGGACACCAGGATGCTTACATCGAAGGTCTTGAAGTTGGCTGTGACTGAAGGAAGTGGTAATGAGTGGAAAGTACAACCTGTTGATGAGAAAAGTTCGTTTATTATGTTTGTACAGGTTGCTACTGAGATATCAGTTATTATTACTGGACCGTTCAATATTAGATTAACACATACAGATGGGTACCCACTGAAGGCGTACATAAGGCATAATGATCTTGCAATTAAGTTTTGGAATTTTAGCTGCTGGAGGAAAGTACAAGTTACTCTTTCGGACAGAATGCAATTGTTGTTGTGGGCTCAGAAGTTTCGTGAGTTTGGAGTGATTGTTGTTAACAAAGATGAGTTGAATAACGGGAGGAGACAAGGGTCAATGATTGAGTCTCAGGCTGAGTCTCAAATGATGGAGTCCCAGAGAGTAGTTCAAATGATGGAATCTCAAAGAGTAGGGTCACAAATGATGGAATCGCAGAGGGTAGCGTCTGAAAGAGTAGAATCACAGGCACACGCTTCTCTGTGGATGGTTCCACCTCCACCTCCACCTCCACCTCCATTGTCACTACCATTACAACCAATACCACCACCGGAACCAAGTAGGGTAAACCTCCCACAAGCTGAAACCTCCATTAGAGATTTATCAGGTAAAGAATTGAAAAGGTTAATAGTGAGTTGTTTGGATAGAAAAGACTTTGTTGAACTTGTAAGTTAATTTTTTCAACACTAATCAGGACCATACTAACATATATTACAGATTGAAAGGGTTAATCGACTTCTTTAAAGTGTGTGTTATTATAAAGTGGCTACAAAAAAAGAAAGCATGAATAAGTGTAACTTTTGAATCTAGATTAGTGCTATTGCTGCAACAAAGGCAGCACCCAAAGCATTCGCACCATACTGCATAGCGCCGTTTGCAGTGGATGATGGAGATGGTGTGGATGATGAGTTAGTTGTTGACGTTGAAGCATGAGTTGATGATACTTTTGATGTTTCTGAAGGAACAGATGAACTGATATAATTGGAGGATGTAACGGTAGCTACAGTAGCAGTAGATGAAACATTTGAAGGTTGAAAAGAGACAGCAGTAGTTGAACTTTCTGAACCATCAATAGTGGAAGTGATAACTTCTTCGATAACCTGGGTAGCAAATTCACTTGGTACTTTAAAAGTAGTCATACCTGGATCATAATAGGTACTAACCCAAGTAAATTTTTCAACAAAAGTTGCAAACTGAGTGAACGGGAATCTGTTTGCAAATAATGAAGTTGGGAATCCATGATCACTATCTTGAACTTTCAATTCAGCAACAAACTGGATCAGTTCAGGTGGTAACGCCATACCTTCTTGTTCCATTACACTCTGGTATCTACCTGCATTTTTAAAAGCGTCAAGTATAACAGTAAGTAGGAATTGTTGTTGTTCTGCTGCTGCTTCCGTTGCTGCAGCTGCAGGATCACGAGTAGTAGTCGTTGTTGTTGTGAATACTGTAGTTTGTGCAAATACACCAGCAATAAGTGCAAGTAAGGGTAAACTAAATCTCATACTGATAGTCTTAATTGCAATGAAAGAATGATATACCACTAGCAGAGTTAAGTGACAAACTCCATTTTGTTTCCTTTTTATACTCTTGTGAATAAATCTTTCCTATTTGGGTAGCCAAAGCAAAGTTCTCATGCACTTACTTTTCTGCCCACCCATTACTTTTTCCTCTTCAAATTGCACTTCAATTTAACTATAGCTAATATTTACTTAAAAACACGTTACTTCTAAAATTTATATAAACTAAAAATATTCAACTCTGTCTAAGCTTTGTTTTCTCTCTCACGTTCGGATGGGGATATCAAGTAATTTTACGTTTTAATCTTCACAGACCAACTAACCTCTTAAGAATCCTTTTCTAGTTTTCGTTGGTTGTTGTTGTTGTGGAGCTTGCTGTTGCATTGATGGAGATGCAATTCCTTGATTAGAATCAATTTTATTTGATTCCAATTCTTTCTTTTTCTCTTCCAACATTTTAATTTGCTTTAAAAGTTTATCTCTCATTTCTTTATGTTTACTAAATAAATCAGCTTCAGTTTCTTGTAATTTTTTCTCTTCCCTTGAAACTTTTTGTTGAAAGATTTGTTTCATTTGATTTTCTAAATTCAACAATTTAGCTTCATGTAATTTTTTCTCTTCTTCTTGCTTTAAAATTGGATCAAATTCTTTAAAAACTGAATCATCTTGAGTTATACCCATTTTAATCAATTTATTATATCTATAATTTTCATATAATACTTTTGATGTTAAATCTTTCAATTCTTCCATAAAATTTCTAATTAACAATTGTCTAAGTTTAACAAAATCATTATGAGATTCATTATCAACTTCAATTATACCCCAAGGATATTCTCTACCTCTAACCAATCTACCATCATTTAATTTAATTAATTGATTTGATCCAACAACAGCAAATGGAATTTTAGAAACAATTTCTTTATTGATTGTTTTCGCCTCTTCATCATCATTTTCATAAATAGTTGGATTGAAAACTTTAATACCTTGATTTTTCAAATCATTATTAACTTTAAATTTAAAATCTTCGATTTCTAATTCATTTAAAATATCTGATTTTGCAATGATTGGTATTAAATTAACTTTCTCATGAACTGTTTTCATAAACATTATATCTAATGGTTTAAGACAATGACCAGTTGGTTCAATAAAATATAACAGTGCATGGATTCTATCATCTTTAATATTTAAAGAATTTCTATTAATTTTAGTTTCCATTTCTAAATAAGAATCGAATCTAGAATCAATTTCATCAACAATTGGTTTGAAGGCTGTAGTATGATCAATACCATCACCAAAACCAACACAATCAATAACGGATAAATTCAATTTAACATTATTTTCCATAATTTCAGTATTTAAAGTTTCAATTTTAATATCATCAGATATATTTTCTAAATTTATATAATTTGAAGGTGTATTTGAAAGGTCATAAATATCTTGGTTGAACAAAGTATTAACTAAAGTTGATTTACCCAATCCTCTTTCACCAACAACCATTAAATTGAAATTAAAACCTCTTCTTATTGATTTCCTATGCCATTGTTTTGGTAAATTTGCAAAACCGACGTAAGAGTTGAGTTTGCGACGGACCACTTTGGAATCTGCTGGAGTGGAGGCTGCAGTGGTATCTGCGAGGGGGACCACTGGGATGAGGACGTCAGACATTGTTGTTACACGCTAAGAAGGAGAAGAATTGTAGTTTCAAGGACAGCAGACCCAACAAGTAAACAGAGATCGATCTCAGCTCGACTGAAAAAGGGGCAACGCGACTTTGGGGGGCCTGCGACAAGAACTCTGTCGCGGGGTGGGTGACAATCGCGTTTTCATTTCAAGTTGCTTTAAGTGTAAGTTTAAGTTGAACAACTGTTTGTTTGCTTGGAGGGTAGTACAATGGCAAGCGCATTGCAGGGACTGTTGCACGAGGGTGCCGAGGCGATGGCAGCACACCGGTACGAGGATGCCGTGGAGATCTACTCCGAAGCGTGCCAGGTCGCCAATTTGGAAACTGGTAAGGATGATCCAGATCTTATGTTTTTGTACGGTAAAGCTTTGTTTGAGAACGGAAGGGCCTCAAATGATGTTCTTGGTGGTGTCAATAAAGGGAAGAACAATTCAGATAAGCTTGCGGGGGAAGAAGATGAGGAGCAGGAGCAGGAGGGAGAGGAAGAGGTTGATGCGAATGCGGGAAAGACATCTAATGGTGACAATAATAGTGGTGCATTCCAGTTTAATGATAAACTAGCAGAGGAAGAGGAAGAAGAGGAGGAAGAGAAGGAGGGAGAAGGAGACAAAGCAGATGATGAAAGCAGTGATGAAGAAGTGGAGGAGACTGAAGAATTGGGTGAAAAAGGTGATATTGAAGGAGAAGGAGAAGACGAAGGGGAAGAACAGTCTGATTTTGAAATTGCATGGGAGATTTTGGAACTTGCACGTGTGTTGTATCAAGAGCGTATTGATGAAGAAGCTGATGCTAATGCGGATCTTGCCAAACCGTATAAGGAGAACGAGAAAGGACACGAGAAATATGTTGATGCAATTGTACGACTTGCAGATGTACATATGCTAATGGGGGATATTAGTTTAGAAACAGAGAATTTTGTGCAAAGTGTGGAAGATTTCAAGAAAGGTGTGGAACTTGTAGAAGCTGCATTTGGACGTTCATCTGGTCGATACCGTGAAGCAAAGTTTAAACTATCTTTAGCACATGAATTTGTTGGTGATGAAGATAATATGTCTGCTGCAATTGAATGTATGGAAGATGTACTTAATAATCTACAAACCACTACACCTATAGACACTGAATTGATTGAAGATGTTGAAGGACGTTTGTCAGAATTAAGGGAAACTGTTAAGGAGAGAGCAGCGGAAAAGGAACAAATTGTAGGGATGCTACGTGGGGTTGTAAGTGAAGTCAAAAGAGAAGCAGCTAATGATCTTACAGGTCTAGTGAAACGTAAAAAGAAATAGTGCATAGTAGTATAATTATAGACACTTGATAGTACCTCTTGTACCTGATAGACTATAAGAGAAATAATCAGCTCCCCCTTTTTTGTATAAAAGGAGCGCATGAGCCTTCACTTGATTTTGCTACTTGAACAGCTGAGCATTTGCTTCACAATCCTTTTTCTTTTCGTACAAAGAGTGGCTACACAATCGTAGTCACTCTTGAGTGTTGGGATTATCAATTACAAACATACTAAGAAGCAAACATTATGTTCAAAAGTTTTCAAAAAAAACTTCAAGAGAAACAAAAACTTTAAAGTTAACAACAAAATAGATAAAGTTTTTAAAGATAAGACTAAAAACTCGAAGTTTGTAAAACCATATAATAAATCATCAAATTACTCTTCCGCTCTCAAATTAATGTAACTTCGAGACAGATTCTAATGAGGTTGGTGATGACTCTTTGCCTGTATTAGATCAAGATAGCTTGAATGACTTCATTTATGGTGGATATCGTAGAATGTTTTCAAAGACTTCAATTCGGTTATTATATGAATACACAGTAAGCAAAAAACTGTCTTATGAAAATGCTAATCGGTTCTTGAAAGCTTGTGTAATGGAAGGGAAGTACATGGCCGACTTCACTGATGTTCGAACAATCATTTCAATTGGAAAAGTTTTGCTTGTACGTGCTAAACTGGATTCAGTTATTTTGGCAGTTGCAATCACCTCTGAAATTACCAAGTTACGAACAAGACTTGCTTGATGGATTAATTCTGGTTTTAATCCTTCAATAAATCTCGCAGCTCTTAAATTCTCTGCTTCTCCAGGACACCAACAGATGGAGGTCAAAAATACCAAAGTTTTCAAATTTTGTCCATGCATGAAAAATGTGTTTTATGAGAGTAGTAACTTGACTGAATGTTCAAACTGTAAAAGTTGAAAATGCAGAAACCATTAATTATGAAAGTCCAGCTTATTTGGCAACCATATTGAGTAATAAGCATCTTTTCAATTTCATAAAGGAAGTGAAGTTGGCAGCGAAATTGATTCTAACATTTCAAAGTTTATAAAACCTTATAATAATGTCAAGGAAATTTAACTTTAAGGTCAATTTCATCATTTTTGGACCCAAGACTTTGTAATAGTTGCGGAGCTTGCAAGGTACCACTCCACGGTATTGCCAGCCAATGGAGATGAAAAAGGTTTGGTAAAGCATCATATATCATTAGTCATAACCGCTTGCCTTATCTTCATTTTTCCTTTAAGCTTAACCCTAAGACAAAATTTAAAGTATTTATATCTTTTCAAAGAGTCAACAAAAAAGAAAGTTACCTTACCTTGTACTACTATGAAACAATGTAAAATGATTTCAGAGTTAGTAAAAAATGACGGCCAGCAAACTTTGATTCCTTTGAACAAGTATATAAATGATTCGTCATTGTGGAAGCAGTGGGGCATTACATTTGTCACTGAAGATTGTACAGGAAAGTTCGAAGAGATCGCTCTGGACTTATCAAATGAACATGGATTCCCCATACTTTACATGGTAGCACCTTCTAATTATTATTCAACCGAAATGGCAAAAACGGACAGCTAGGCAAGTTGAGATTGATTTAATTCAAGAACAACCCATTGCCGTCGCTATACAGATCATTTGCTGAAAGTTAAGTAGCCAGAAATATTTTGTATGACTTTTATCTTTTCTTTAAAATCTTATTTGATGTTGATAATTGAACCTGCTTGAAAATATCCTGTAAACATGATTCATTGAAGAGAATACAAGCTTCATCAGAGAGGATACATTGTTGAGACAAACTATTGTGGGATGAGTTGATGTAAAGTAAAACCAAAACTAGTCAATTAATAGGTGCTCTTAGATATTTTTAAATTTTCTATTGCATCTGGTAGTTGTATAGAAAAAGCATTAGTGATATGATCATTTTTACCCGTTGTGTAGCAGATCTATGAAGCTGCAGAAGAAATTCCAGAGGACGACAACGGGATGGACAAAGCCAGGCAACGTTTCTGTTGAATATGATGAGGTTTCCTTACTCCAAATGATGAGTAAGCATCCTACTAGCTATAAATTATTGGATACAGGTGCTTCTGAGAGTTTGGTCTACGAAACTTTGCTGAAAGAATTACCTTCGTTTATTGAATTAATTGAACGGAGACCAGTTGACACGACATATGCAGTGGCGGCTGCTTTTGGTGATGTTCAACCATGTAGAGAAATTGCAAAATTGAAAATTGAATTTTCAAAGGATGTTTCTTTAGAAGCTGATTTTATTATTATTCCAGAGGCAAAACGTGACAAAAGAGTAATTTTAGGATTGCCATTGCTACATAAATTGAATTATCGACTTGATAAGGATGCGCAATATTTGACATTGGCAGATAAGGAATACAGACTTGATGCTTTTAACATTTACTTTAATGCTCATGAGGTTATGGATTCTGTTGGTATTATTAATGAATATGCAAAGAAATATCCAGTTTTATTTTCCTCCCCAGTTGCTAAGAAACCTAAACATAATTTTGAATATCAAGTGGTTTTGGAAGGATTCTACCATGTAAAGTGTAGGAAATCTATATTATTTCATGATGCTTTATGCAATGATATTTTAATTGAGCCGAAACCTCTTTCTAATCCATCTGTTGGTGATACTTCCTTGGCATCAACAGTAAACTTGGCAGATCATTCTAACGAGAAACCACGGGAACCAACAACTTCGTTTCAGTATCAAAACACAAATGCGTTTCCTTCGTTTAGTGGTTTTGACGATGCAGATCATCCTAAGCTATCGTTATTGGAAACCAGTCGTTTGGCAAGAAATCCGGTTATTTTTGGTAGTATTGTAGACAGTTTTATTAAACAACACTTTGCTGATGATATTGTTAGATCCGTATCTAGCAAATTAAAAGGGTATGAATATTACTACGCTTTAGATGAAATGAACTCTCAAATGGATATTTTTGAACAGATCCAACTATTCTTAAGAGCAGACAAAATGAGAAACACGCCTGAACCTAGTGTTAAAGAGGTTAAAGAATATAGTGATCTAATCAAACTTATGAACTACTACATTCCTCCTACCAGTCTTCAACTAATCCAATTTGCCTCGTTTTTACCTAAAGCAGACAGAAAGGAATTTTTAAGGGAATTAACATCGTTGAAACCTAAAAATGTGGAAGATGTTGACAATCTTGATGCTAGAACTTTAGCGCAGATGTATAAAAGTTTCAAAAGAAAATTTGCTGATACTGATGGAGTTAATTTGGTGCAAAAGAAGAAACACAAACCTTTTTGCAAAAACTGAAAGAACGCACCGACCATTTGTTGGAAATAAAGCGTGTGCCAGATCGCATGAAGTTGCTAGAAGGTACGGTCAACTTGAAAGGTCAAGCAAAAGACTGGTTGGCTCGATTGAAACAGGAAAAAGGAACTTCCTATACTTGGACTCAATTTAAGGCAGACCTGCTTGAGGAATATTGCGATGTCAATGGTGAACTTGCCCGTGGAGCATCCTTTGCTGCGTTAACGTTGACACAAGGACAATTGTCTGTTGACGAATATTCGCAAAAGTTTAGAGCATTGGCAGCACTTTGGTTTCCTCATGAGGATAAACAAACCTGGTTCATGCGTTTTACATTAGGTCTTAAGCCAGCCGTAGCTACTGAAATCAAGAAATTGGATTCCTTAGTAAAGCAATTGCGAGAGCGAAGACGATGGAGTTCAGCTTGAAGGAGACTAATCCACATGCCAGCTATTGGTGCTAAACAGTAACTCTAATACACCGAGATCTGTAGGAAATTCTTATAATAAAACGTCCAACTACTCTCCCGCTGATAGTTCTAAGTGGTTGATAACACAGTACTTGTTGGCACATCAAAAAGTAACCAAATCATGACCCGGTTGACAACAAATTGGGTTTGATTTAATGTTGTAAAACTTGCCACTTGTGTTGACTGATGATGCAGTCAAAAGACTGATCACCACCACTTGTGACAACCAATTGAACGTGCGATTGAGCGTGCAAATGAGCGTGAAAGAGAGCTGAGCTTTGTTTGCAAGAAGAAAAGTGGGCAAATCGTTGAGAAGAAAAGTGGTTGGTACAAAATTTGATCAAAAGCTGGCGCGTCAATTTGACATCGATCAATCCCTAGTTTCTCAATTTAGACACACCAGAAGCTTGTAGGTAAATTGTTCCTTTTGTTCCATTGACAATGTCTGAGAAGAAATACCCGTTAGATTTGGAATTACCATGGGTAGAGAAATACCGTCCTAAATATCTAAGTGATGTTGTTGGTAACGTGGAAACTATCAACGCGTTAAAGCGAATTGCACATGATGGTAACTTACCACATTTGATCTTCAGTGGATTACCAGGTATTGGTAAAACCACAGCTGTTTTATGTTTAGCACGTGAATTGTTGAATAACGATGATAAATTGATGAAGGAAGCAGTATTAGAATTAAATGCATCTGATGATAGAGGTATTGATATTGTACGTAATATGATTAAAAAATTTGCACAAAAGAAAGTTATTCTACCTTATAATAGACACAAGATTATTATTTTAGATGAAGCAGATTCTATTACTGCCAGTGCACAACAGGCACTGAGACGTACAATGGAGATCTATTCTAATACGACGCGTTTTGTGTTCTCTTGTAATCAATCTAATAAAATCATTGAGCCATTACAATCTAGATGTTCGATTTTACGTTTTAATAAATTAAAAGATGATGAAATATTGGCTAATTTGAAAAGAGTACTTGATGGAGAAGGAATTAGTGAGTATACAGATGATGGATTAGGTGCTCTAATTTTCACAGCTGATGGTGATATGAGACAAGCAGTGAATAATTTACAATCTGTTTATTATGGATTTGGTATGATCAATCAAGAGAATGTGTTTAAATTGGTGGATATGCCTAATCCAATGATTATTCGACAAATGCTCTTGAAGGCTAGTAATGGTGAATTAGATGAAGCATTGGCAGTACTGAAAAGTGTTTCAAATAAAGGATATTCTGCTGTAGATATTGTCAATGTGTGTTTCCGTGTGAGCAAGACGATGCAGAATGATATGGCCGGGGACAGCGAGAAAGTGTTACGGTTACTTAAGACGATTGGAGAGTACCAGATGAGAGTTGTGGAGGGGGTTGCCACGTACTTGCAGCTGAGTGCAATGGTTGCAACGATTGCTGGGTTGTAGCTACTAGTTTGTTTGTCCTGTATAGTAAGTAAGTAAGTACGTAAGAATGCGATGAGCCTCCATGCAAAGAGAAAAACAGGCTCAGCGATTTTCAGTACATTTTGGATCAGAGAGTTAGTTAGACAGTTATTATACGTCTTTTCTTCTGGCAGCAATGAGTGGCAAGCGAGTTAAAAAGTTACGTGCCCTGATAGAAGGTGACAGAGGTGAAGTGAAGAAGGTGGTGAAACCTATGAGGGGGAAAGAGAACAAGGGGAGTGTTTTGGACCGAATTCGTGCAAAGGAGAAACTCGGTGACCATATCAAGCGTCGACAAGAGGCAACACAGAAACGGACTGACCTTGCACGTAAACAGATAGCAGAAGTTGAACAGAGAGTTCGTGAAATATTACGTGAACAGAAAGCTTGTGGAGCTACAGCTGTGAGTCGTCGGAAACTGTGTGTGCTAGTGGAAGATAGTTTCCATGGGTACATGGAACCTGCAGCGGTGGCACGCAGTGTTGATCGTGTTCTTGCTGAGCAAACGGGGACAGCAAGGAATGACAGTGGCAATGGCAATGGGCCTGTTCCCAGCGTAGTGGCGACTTCACTGCTGAAGCTGAACACTACTACTACCAAGAACTAAGAACTAAGGTCAAAATCTGAGCCACCTCCAAGTCACGTGACATGGGCACAACTTAGGCTTTTTGGCCCGTGCACCAGGGAAAGAAAGTTTCAGTTTCGAGAAGTTTCTGCAGCAATTTCAGTTTCCACTGTGTGGAGTCGGCGACGCCGGCGTCTGCCTGAGTCTCTCTCCCTCTGTGGCCGTCGTCGGAATCGTGTTCGTCCATTATATTAACTCTTCTTTCGCCCCCCACCTCACTTGGCACTTTCGGCTACATCTGGATCCTTCTTTCTTGAACTTTCGTTTCGTCTTCCCTATTTCTTTTCTATTTCTCCCCCTCTTCTTTCCAATAAGAACGACATTCTGCAAAACATGTTAGCTAACGTTTCAAAGAACATCAGATCCGTATGTGTCAACTCATCAGGTTCAACAAGTTCAACTACTAGTTTGAAAAATATTTCAAAACCTATTCATAATACTAACAACTATTCGATTTTTAAACAGACCCCAAAGCAATTTGTTAGATATAATTCTAATAATAAAGTCTCTGGTACCGTCATCGGTATTGATTTAGGTACTACCAACTCTGCTGTTGCAGTTATGGAAGGTAAGACCCCAAAGATTATTGAAAATGCTGAAGGTTCTAGAACTACTCCTTCTGTTGTTGCATTCACTAAGGATGGTGAAAGATTAGTCGGTATCCCAGCAAAGAGACAAGCTGTTGTTAACCCAGAAAATACCCTTTTCGCAACTAAGAGACTGATTGGTAGAAGATTTGAAGATCCAGAAGTTCAAAGAGATATCAAGCAAGTTCCTTACAAGATTGTTAAACATACTAATGGTGATGCTTGGGTTGAAGCTAGAGGTGAAAGATATTCTCCAGCTCAAGTTGGTGGTTTCATTCTAAACAAAATGAAGGAAACTGCTGAAGCATACCTTGGTAAACCAGTCAATTCTGCTGTTGTTACAGTTCCAGCTTATTTCAATGATTCTCAAAGACAAGCAACTAAAGATGCAGGTGCCATTGTTGGTTTAAACGTTGCTAGAGTTGTTAACGAACCAACTGCTGCTGCTTTAGCTTATGGTTTAGAAAAAGATGCTTCTAAAGTTGTTGCTGTTTTCGATTTAGGTGGTGGTACTTTCGATATCTCTATCTTAGATATTGATAATGGTGTTTTCGAAGTTAAATCTACTAATGGTGATACCCATTTAGGTGGTGAAGATTTCGATATTGCACTTGTTAGATATATCGTTGAAGAATTCAAGAAGGAATCTAATATCAATTTAGAAAATGATAGAATGGCAATTCAAAGAATTAGAGAAGCTTCTGAAAAGGCAAAGATTGAATTATCTTCTGCTTTAGCAACTGAAATTTCTTTACCTTTCATTACCGCAGATGCAACTGGTCCAAAACATATTAACTTAAAGATGACTAGAGCTCAATTAGAAAAATTAGTTGATCCTTTAATTAAGAAGGTTTATGAACCATGTAAGAAGGCACTTAAGGATGCTAACTTAAACCCATCTGAAATTGGTGAAGTTATTTTAGTCGGTGGTATGTCTAGAATGCCAAAAGTTATTGAAACTGTTAAGGAAATTTTCGGTAAGGAACCATCCAAGGCTGTTAACCCTGATGAAGCTGTTGCAATTGGTGCAGCAATTCAAGGTGCAGTTCTTTCTGGTGAAGTTAAAGATGTCTTATTATTAGATGTTACTCCATTATCTTTAGGTATTGAAACTTTAGGTGGTGTTTTCACTAGATTAATTCCAAGAAATACAACCATTCCAACTAAGAAATCACAAGTCTTCTCAACTGCTGCAGATGGTCAAACTTCTGTTGAAATTAGAGTCTTCCAAGGTGAAAGAGAATTGGTTAGAGATAACAAGTTGATTGGTAACTTTACATTATCTGGTATTCCACCAGCTCCAAAGGGTGTTCCACAAATTGAAGTTACTTTCGATATTGATGCAGATGGTATCATCAATGTTTCTGCTAAGGATAAGGCATCTGGTAAAGATTCTTCTATTACTGTTGCAGGTTCTTCCGGTTTAACCGATTCAGAAATTGAAAAGATGGTTAATGATGCTGAAAAATTCAAGGAACAAGATCAAGCAAGAAAGGAAGCAATTGAACAAACTAATAGAGCAGATCAATTATGTAATGATACTGAAAAATCATTAACTGAATTCGGTGATAAATTAGATAAGACTGAAGCTGATAATGTTAAACAAATCATCTCTGAATTGAGAGAAATCATTGTTAAGGTCAATTCTGGTGAAACTGTTGAAGTTACTGATATCAAGAATAAATATGAAGAATTACAAAAGGCTTCATTGAAATTATTTGAAAACATGTACAAGAACCAAGCTAATGAATCAAAGGATGATGAATCCAAGAAATAATGATTGAATCTTAATTGATTATAAATTATTATATATATAAATTTTTCCTGTCTATAATTTTATATTTATGAACAACCCAAACGTAATATTTTGATAACAAAAATAGACTGAAAAAAAAATCGAATCGCTCTTGCAGAAACAAAGTGAAAAATGTTGATAAACACAGATTAATGATTATTTGTAAAGAGTAGATATTATCACAATCGAACAAACCATGAACAATCCATTCTTACCACCACCTAAGAAATCTCTACAGGAGATGTCACCTGAAGAACAAGGTGAAGAAGGAGCAAGACAAATCATGGCATTCATTTCATCTTGTCCAGGGAAAGCATTATTAGCAGGTGGATCAGGTTTTGTACTTGGAGGTGCATTTGGTTTCTTTATGGCATCGATGAGTTATGATACACCATTAGGTATTGGTCAAATGGGTGGTGCAGCAGCTGTTGCACAAGAGAAATATCTTGAATTACCATTACGTGAACAAATGAAGATACAATTTCGTGATGTTTGGGCAAGGACGAAAAGTAGTGCACGTAATTTCGGTTATATTGGTTTGATATTTTCTGGTGTTGAATGTTGTATTGAAGGTATGCGTGGAAAATCTGATTTATATAATGGTGCAGCTGCTGGTTGTATTACTGGTGGTGCATTAGCTGTTAAATCAGGACCTGAAGCAATGCTTATTGGTTGTGCAGGTTTTGCAGCTTTCTCAACAGCTATTGATATGTATATGAGAAGTGAAAATGGTGCACCTCCAAGTAATGATTATAACGATTAGTTAATGACTGTATATATGGTATATATTATAAAAAAAAGAGAGAAAACCCTTAGGATTTGTTTTTTTTAGTTCACTGTTGAAAGACTTGCTTGACGTGATGGTATTGCACGACCTTCCCTTTCCAATGGTGGCACATCATTGAATGTATCTTGAGCTGTTGGGTAAGATCCAATCATACCTTGAGAAGATGCATAATGATTGGATCTTGCTGATGATTGATCATCTATATAATATTCATCAATTATTGGATGCAGCAAGACGTTTAAATTTCTAATTGAAATTGTTGAATTTGTCGGTACACTTAACCAATCATTACGTTCAAAAGTTAATGGTTCACTTGCAATCATTACTAAATTTTGATTTTTATTCATTCTTTCCATTTTAAACATACCAGGTGCAAATTCAACAAAATTTGAACCTGTTGAAAAATAAAGTGATGCAGCTTCATCAACTTTTGAATTGACATATTTAGAAACAACAATATTTTCACCATCTGTTACGGCAAAATTTAAAAGTGATGGTTCACCTTTGAAATCTTTAACCCAATTTTTAATATTTTGAATTGTATCAACAAGAGATTTACGTAAAATATCAATATCACAAACTTCTCCACTATCAACATCAAATCCATTAGTTTTCAAACAATGAAGGAAAAGTGCAAAACAACATTCACTATCAGTTGAACCTTTAATTTGTAAAAAAAATTCTTCATCAATAAAATTTATCAGTTTTAACTTTATTTTGTTAAAATTTGATATTCCACCATTATGCATAAACATTATATTTTTATACGTAAATGGATGACAATTGGTTTCACTAAGTACACCATAAGTTGATGCTCTAACATGAGCAAAAATCAATTTGGATTTTGTCTTTTCACTTATCCTCTGTAAATTCAAATTATTCCATGCTGGTGTAATCGCCTTATACAGACAAGGACTGTTATCTTCATTATCATTCGGTATATAATAACCTACTCCGAATCCATCACCGTTAACAGGTTGTGCATCAATACGTAATCGCGAGTCATATGATTGGTTGATGATGGAATGTTGTGGTTTTGTTAGCAGATTGTTTAAAGTAATAGGTTCTTTACCCTTGTAGATGAGGAAACGGCACATTAGCGGTTAGTCGTTGATGTTCTTGTTGAAGAAGAGCAGAAGAAGAAGAAAGAGAGTTGTTGTTGAAGTGAAGTTTGTGGTTGGTTGGAGGCGCGTTCAACTGAAAACCGGACTCTTTCTCCAAATCTTCAATGACATGTCGAATAAGTGTTGATTTGTTCTGATTTGTTCTGTCGGATACGTCTGGCTACTGTGATTGCTAGTGAGGTTAATGAGGGGACCAGAGCTGCAGATGAAACACACGCCGTTGGTGTCGGTGGAACTTGCAAAGGGCGACATAGTTAGTGATAAAATACATGATGTACGAGATACCGATGAGGAAGAAGAGTTGGATGGTGTTGACGATGAGGAAGAAGAAGATGATGATGATGAAGAGGTCCTCCTTGATGTTGAAGAAGTAAGTTTACCAAAAGATGTAGGTGAGATCAATGTGCGAGGACACCTTCGATTTGATGAAGAGATGCCTCCTGACGAAACGACAAAGAATAATACAATATTTAACGCTTTGATGTATCACATGTCACACAGCTACTATGATGAGGCAGATAAGAAGGTAAGTGTTTCAGGGAAACACGAAAAGAAAGTTATAGAATTTGATACGTTCAGCAGAAACTTAGACGTGAGTACATTCCAAATGATTAGGATTGTGCAAGATCCAGGATATGAGTTTCATAATATGACTAAAACTTGGTTAGTTGCATATCATGATGAAAAGCAATCAATAGAAGCACTTGAATGGACATTGGGGGAACTTGCAGATGACAATGATATTGTTGCGATAGTGAAAGTTGTAAGTTTGCAAACAATAATGAAGATAGGTGTAGAGGAACATCGTAAAGCAAGTGATAAGATGTTTGACCATTTAGAAAGGATAAAGAGTTTGAAGACTAAAAAGAAGATTAAATTGGTAATGGAGGTAAGAATCGGAGCTGTTGATTATATGGTCAACAAGGCTATACGTGATTTTGATCCAGTGGCTATGGTGATGGGGACAAAGGGTATTAAGAAGGCATCATTTACGAATTTTTTAGTTGATGATCATTCAACAACGAAACAATTCCTTCAACATGGGAAAGTGCCGATTATAGTGATTAATCCAAACTTAGAACGTAAACCTCAGGAACCTATGAATACGGAGTCTAGTATACGAGAAAGATTGACATTATATCCATCAGTTTATGATTCCATAACGGGAATGGAAACTCTTGCAATGGAAAGATCAATATCTAGTGATTCAACAAATGGAGGAACTAGCAGAACATCCCGATTTCTCCGAATGGGTAAATCATTATCACGTACATCTTCCCCCGCATCTTCAAGATCATCATCTCTTAATCCAAGCGTCAGCAATGACAGGGAACTACGATCTGTCAAATCTATGGATTCAACCAATACACTCTCACCTATACGATCCAACAGTTCATTACGAAGAGCACTGTCACCGTTCCGTCTTTTCAAAAAATGAACTTTTAATCAATAAAATAGATAAATAAATAAAATAAATAAATAGATAGATAGAATTATAGACATTTACTCTTTGGTATCGTAGACGATAGTAACTGGACCGTCATTGACAATACCGACATCCATCATAGCACCGAAGACACCATCTTTGACTTTATCATCACCCAAAGTCTTACGTAACTCAGCAAGGAAACTTTCATAGAGTTCATTAGCCAGATGACCCTTTTGTGCCTTATGGAAGTCAGGTTTTGTACCTTTCTTAATCGTAGCATAGAGAGTGAACTGTGAAACTGAAAGAATCTCACCATTGATATCAGACACGCTCTTCATCCAAGGCTTACCGACCCATTCAGTGGCAGTTCCAGCTTCTTGTTGTGTGTCTTCAAACAAACGCAGCTTGAGAACCTTACCGGCAAGCTTGTTCACATCTTCAAGGGTGTCGTCCTGGGTGATCCCAACAAGAAGACACAGACCTTTCCCCACAGCGGACACAACGGCCCCATCCACGGTCACAGAAGCACTCTTCACTCTTTGAATAACCACTCTCATTGTCCCCAAAGACTAGCCTGATCTTACTATCACTATTTCTATCACTATTACTCTTTCAATTACTTCCAAATCCAAATTTCCTTTTTGGGCGAAACGCAAAGCGGAAAATTTTTCATTGTTCAATTTCATTTCCATTTCCATGTCCATTTCTTCCATCTCCAGCTCCGTTCTTCTCTGGCATTCCCTATTACTCTTTAAAAACACCCAACTGCTCTTATTACACTAGCCAACACCACCAATAATATAGTCTTTCAAATTTTGACGTCTTTACAATCAATAAAACTACTACATGATGACCGATCGCCGCAATTCTATTGTTGAACGCCGTGGATCGCAAGTGTCCTCCTATCCAAGCCGCAGAACCTCCATCATTCCTGAATTACAGGGGATTGAGAAACCGAATATTGAAAAGTTACCGGATAATCTTGATTGTGATGTTCTCATTGTTGGTACAGGTCTTGTTGAAAGTATCCTCGCTGCAGCGCTTTCATGGCAAGGTAGCAAAGTATTACATATTGATTCAAACAATTACTATGGTGATAATGTTGCCAATTTAACAATTGAACAAACGAAAAATTGGTTTATTAATTCCAAACTCAACAGGACAGGATTCAGATGTTATAAAAATATCAAGTTAGAAATCAATGATACCGATTTCAAAATCGTTAGTAAAGATTATGGTATTGATTTGTCACCTAAAATACTTTTCACGAAATCACCAATGTTGGATCTATTACTTAAATCTAGGGTTTATAATTATCTTGAATTTCAAAGTTTAAGTGATTTCCATACTTTTGAAGATGATAGTTTTGGTAAATTGGTGAGTTCTAAGGAAGATATCTTTACTAGTGAAACTCTTACTCTCGTAGATAAAAGGAAACTTATGAAATTCCTCAAATTCATTGTAAGTGAAGATTACGATGGTTCCAAAATATCCAACGATATCAACCTAAAGGAATACTTGACAACAGTTTTCAAACTTGTAGAAAAATATGCTGATGAGCTTATCTATACTCTTGGATTGATCAATAATCCAGAAATCGGTGCATTGGATGGTTTATACTATATTAGAAGGTATTTGCTATCACTCAATATATATGGTAATTTCCCAACATTGTATTCCAAATATGGTGGTCCTGGTGAAATTTCTCAAGCTTTCTGCAGATCAGCTGCCGTTGCTGGTACAATTTACAAACTTGGAACAAGTATTGAATCATATGATAATAAATCACAAATTGCTAATTTAACAGATGGTTCAACGATAAAGGTGAATGAGAAAGTTGTTTCTTCACTTAATCAATCATATGCTAAACCTATTGATTGTAAATTTCATGAAATATCAAGAATGATACTTGTTGTTGATAAAGGTTGTGAATTATGGATTAATGATAATGAATCAAGTTCAATTGTTGTTTTCCCACCAAATTCTCTTAAAACTAACAATAAATATCCTGTCGAAGTGTTGATCATGGGTACAGGTACTGGTTGTTGTCCACCTGGTCAATGTATTTGGTATTTACATACTATTGAACCTCTCAACGGTGAGAGAGATTTACAAGCTGCTTTGGAGAAAATGGAAGAATCTTACATCAAGGAACACAATTTTGACTATGACAATTTTGAAGAAGGTGATTTTGCTAATAATGGGAATAGTCTGAATGAATCAGGTATCGGTAAACTGAGTCAAAGTTTAAACAAATTGTCAAGTACAATTGGTAAAAAAGGTGTTATAAATTATATTTTAAAACTTCAATTCACACAATTGACTAATATCAATCAAACATTACCTTTCGGTTATGATGATATTGTACATAAAACAAGTGAAGGAATTATCATACCTGCTATGCCATCCGGTGAAATGTCATATGATGGTATAATTGAAGAAGCTAAGAAGATTTATAAGGAGATTGTTGGTGATGATGTTGATTTTTTCGACGTTGATTTTGAAGATGAGGAGGAGGAGGTGGAGGTGGAGAATGATATCGACGCAGTTGCTGGTGAAGCGCAAAAAAGAGTTACAGGTGAACTAGATCAAAGCGCTCAAGAAGATAACTTGTTTGAACTTAACATGTAGATATACACACATAAAAGTAAGATGTAAAAAGAAAAATACAATTATATATGTAAAAGAATTGTTTTTGCTTATTTTATATTAATTAAGTAATAGATAAATATACAAAATCAACACAATTACTCAGAGAGGGATTGTAAAAGAATGTTTCTTTCTTCAGAATCTGCACCCCACTTGGTAACAACAACACAAGATGCACCAACGACTTTTCTTGCGTTACCTTCTCTGTCGACTTGACATAAACCAGCCCATTCACCTAATTGCTTAGCATCAGAGACTTTAATAAGTGGGATCTTCTTTTCACCTTCATTACATAAAGCTTCAACTAAAGTAACAATTGCTTCTTCAGTAACAGCATCACATAAAACACATAATTGTGCTTCACCTCTGGTTAAAACCTTAGTTGCTTCTCTTAAACCTCTAGCTAAACCATCGTGAACTAAAGCAGTTCTTAAAACCTTCTTGATACAGTCTTCAAGGGTAACAGATGCTTCTTCTTCAACAACAACAACTTCTTCTTCAACGATAACTTGTTCTTCAATGTCAGACATTTTTCTATTAATTACTTCTTCCTCAGTTAAAACCGGTCAGTGTTGCAAAGGGAAAGAAAAGTAAGAAGTATTTGATAATACCTTCACTCAGTCACGATTGTCAAAAGTGAAAAAAAAGTGAAGACATTCGTCAACACGCGGCGTGCCCGATCCGGAAGGCGACTTGCCGCATTGGGAAAACACAGTCACAAAAAAAAAGTGGCGACGCAACAAAACGGTAATTTTTCTTCCACCAATTGATGTCGGGTAGAGCAAAGCGTTATTAGCCGAGCAAAACTTCAGATAGCCGAGCAAACCCCAATTAGCCGAGCCAATCTCGCGTAACGCCAACCGACAATACCCGAACATACCCGAGAAGCGCGATGCGCTATTTCCATTAAAGACAAAAGTTGATCTGTTTGTTAGATTTACAACATTTCAACTCTATATACCGTTTGATCCGATTACTCTGTGACAATCACAATGACCAAAGTTTACATACGTCACGAACTAAAACCAATCAGTTACAAAAGTAAGCCTCGGTTACAAGTATGGAAGGAGAATTTCATAAGTGAGTTTCGTTATACAACGACGATGGAGATAAACACCACTTTTGAAATTTGTTTATGTGTTGGTATTGTATTCTTTTTATTCTTCCTAATATTCATGGGTCTTAAAAAATATGTGTTGCCCCTAATTGCAATGTTTGCTAAGCTATGACCAAAGTCGTTAACCTTAATCAGTGTGTGTGTGTATTTTCAGAATTTATACAGTTAAAATAATAGTTATTATACATTTTCTATCATATGTTGCTTAGTATACTGTTTAAACCATTCTTATCTTCTTCATTCAAACCGCTAAAAACTGAATTATATTTGTTGGTATCATTAGTTTGTAAATTTGCAATGAATCCTTGAAATTGTGTGAAAATATTGATCTTATCCAAACTAGTATTAGAATATGGATCATCTTGTAATTCATCTTCTGTTTCAAAATTGAACAAATTATTATGCTGGAACATATCATCATATTCACCTTCATCATCATCTTCATCATCACCATTAAATTCTTCATTAAATTCACCTCCTTCTTCTTCATCATGTACTTGGTTAATATTATACGTCACTTCATCAGTCCATTTCTTTTCAGAGAATTCTTCTCGTCTTTTTTCTAAATCTTTAATAGCACCAGGAACAGCAAGGAATAATTTAACCATATTAATTCCACAATTATTAACAAGTGATGTTAATCTCATGTTATTTAATAGAGTCGAATCAACGTTTAATAATGAAATATATCCAAGAATTGAAAGTTTTATATCAAATACTCTCTTCAAGTCAGCAGTTGTATTGAACCAATTAGTAAAGAAAATTTCCATTTGTTGAGTATCTAAACATGATAATGTAACCAATGGATTGATTACTAAACATGCAACTAGATTATCAACTAATGAAATTCTATATGGAGAACTTTTCTTAGGTTGAAGCATGTTTCCAATTTGAGCTAATCCTTTCACAGAATAATGAATAATAGTTGTGAAAATTTCAGAATTACAATCAGATGATAATGCTAGGATAAAAGTTGTAGCTAAATCACTTGCATGTAAGATATCACTAAATCCAATATCAGAACTTTCTACATCCATTTCGAAAACATTCATAATCAGTCTCATATAAAGTTGTTGAATTTCAACACTTTTTTGAACCACATCTGAACCATAAATTAAATAATTTTTCAATGCCGATAAAGAATCTTCAAGATATAAAGTAATATCATCATCTTCTAATAATGAATTGACAAAATCCCCAAACAAAGACCACATTAATGGTGAAACACTTCTAGTTAAAAAGAGTGTATTTTCAATTAATTCTGCAGCTTCTGCATAAAAATCTTCAATTTTCAATTCAAATATAGTCTTGATAGTTTTCGAGTAATGTGCTTCTAATTTACCAATTATTTCTGTTGAATTCTCAAAATATAATAAAATTGTAATCATTGTACTAACTATACCTAAAGCAGTTGAACTTTTATCACCATTTGAATTTTCAAAATCATCATAATCTTCATATCCTGCACCAGTTGCATCTGCAATAGATAAAAGTAATGAATTCAATTTTAAACATAATTGTTCCATTAATTGTTCTGCAAATGGCTCAAGTTTTTCAGGGAATGATTCAACTATTTCTTGCATAACTGCTGGTAAAACTTCAGAATCAAACTTATTTGAAAGTTCCATTAATTTCTCCATCAATGGTAAAATTATAGGTTCAAGTGATTGTTTGAATGTTTCATTAACGACAAATGTTTGAATTGCAACTGCTGCTTGAATTTGAACTGGTAAAGTTTCATTACTACAATCTACCAAGAAATTTGAAATGATACCATTGTATAAATTTTGAATGGTCTCAACTGATTTGAAATCTAAATTATCAAATTTTGATACAACATTACAACATCTTGCCCTAATGAATTGAAATTTAGATTGGAAATTTGGTACTAGTACATTGTTGAAAAATGGTTCAACATCATTGAATGCAGGATTTTTTTCAGGTTGTGAAAGTTTATATGCTATTGGAGAAACAAACTTCATAAGTGCTTCCTTACCCTTTGCAACTTCAATTGTTTCCTCTTGATTGTTAAGCTCTTGAAATTTAGTTACAACCATTTGGAAAATAGGTGTAAGGTAATCTGGATTTTTCTCAACCAATGTAAACAGGAAAGAATAAAGTGCATCTTCAGCTGTACATTCGTCCAGGTATTCAAAAATCTTATGAATATACTCTTCCGGTTCATCTTCATAAAGTTCCAAATCTTCATCTTTTGGATTGAAAATTTTGAATGCAACTTCCCCAATTAAGAAATTGAAATGTGGATCAATCAATCCAAATGTTGACTTGGTAAGTAATGCTTGTTCTAAAAACAACATCAGATAATATGCACTTGAATCTGCTAAATATTTTTCATTTGCAATCCATCTCCTTAATGTATCAATATAAACATTTACAAGTTGTGGTAAAACTTCATTTTTGAAGGTAACTCTAAAATCTTTATAATCAAACTTCGAGCTGATAGTTTTCGTACCGTATCTTTGGAATAATCTGTACAAGTTATGATAAGCCCATTTTTGAGACTTGATCCATCCGATTTGTGCATCCGCATTGTAATTTATTTGCAAAATTTCGACATGGAAAGTAATCCAATCAATCAATGGTTGACCAGTTTGTAAAACTTCAGGGAAGTCCAAGTAAGTTACAAACTTATAACATTTGATAATAAGTTTTAAAATCTCTGAAGCTTCATAGGAATTCTGTAATGTTGGATCAGATGCTAATTGCTTCCCAATATTCAACAAACAAGGGAAAAATGCACTTATAATTGGATCGAGAGTCAAATGTCTCTCCTTATTGTTTTTCCATCTATAACTTCTGCAAACTTCAGCAAATGCATAGATAGCCACATATAAAGTATTGATATCATTAGAAGGATTATTGATCCATTTTGAAATCTCCTCAATCAATGAATTCCACTTATCAGGATAGTCATGGTTGATGATTGTGGAAAGAGCAGGAAGTAATTGGTTCCTCAGTACCCTATCGAGTTTGGTCACGAAAACAAATAATCTTTCCCGAATAACTGGTTTCTCACCATTGTCAATGACTGAATCAATAGGCCATTGTTTCAAAATAGTATTCTTGAAGTAAATCGATGTAGCCTGTTTAACCAGAGGATCTTTCTCGTATTGGATAATCTCCAAACATGCAGCAAGAAAACCCGGAGTTTGCGAGAGTTCGTCCAGCTTACCCTCTGCATACTGTCTCGCAGACTGGTCCGGACTCAGCGAGTATGAAAAGCAACGGTGGAGCAGCTCAATTTCCATGGCTTGGGGGTGTCCAGTGTCGAATTCAGCAGTTGTCAACACTGCTGGTTCCTTCAGTCACTGGTTCTGGAAATAGAAAAAAAAGTTGGTGCAGATGTGGATTTCCCGATTGGGGTTTAAGTAAATTTGGGGTCGATCGACCCGTGTGGGTCTTGTCTCTTTTCCCAGTTTCGCTGGGTGCAGAGAATTGCGTTTTGGTTTACGGGATAGAGTAGAACTGGAATGATAGGTTGTTTGGGGACAATACACAACACAACACAACACAATGCCATTCTTAGTCACATACAGACCTGCTATCCTATTATTCTTCTTCATCAGACAACCGGTTGCAGCTGCTTCCTTGGTCGGTATGTTTGCGCTGTGGGAAGCTGACAGAAACTTGGAGTTGGGAATCAGAGATTCATTCAACGAGTGGAGACAGGGAGCTCTTGGGTTCTCCACGGTGCATACACAATATGATGCATTCAAAAAGATTGACGAGGAAAAGAGAACCGAACTTCTGTTGAAACAGTAAAGTTTTACCCGATCCAAACATATATCCAATCACATGATAATTCACAATCCATCACCCAAATAACCTATTTATTCTTTTATACTGAAGAAAACTTATCTTTTTCTTCTCATTTACACTTTCTATATACAGAAATCTATTTTTTGATAATACGATACAGTTCAAAGATTGCGGCAGGTGTAATACCTTGAATTCTTCTTGCTTGACCAATAGTTTGGGGTCTGTTTTCATTTAACTTGGATACAACTTCGCTTGATAAAGATGAAATACTTTTGTAATCGTAATCAACTGGCAATTTCAAGTTCTCATCTGCTTTGAAAGCTCTAATGTACTCTTTCTCCTTCTTTATATACCCACTGTAATTACCTTCAACAGTAACTTTCATCTTCACACGTTCATTTATTGATTGTGTAATTTTGGAATCACAAACAATATTCAATATATCATTAATATCACTCCCTTGATATTTCAAAATATCATATGCTGATTTCATCTTGGAATCATTACCAATGGTGACTTTGGGTAAAAGTGAATCCCATTTACTACTACTCAACTTAAACTCTTTCAATGTTCCAATAGTGTAATCCAGAATTTCCTTGTCCTTGGTGAAACTTGCCCACCTCTCATCACTAACACATCCAACATTCCTACCCATTTCAGTTAACCTCAAGTCAGCATTGTCTGCTCTCACACTCACTCTAAATTCGGATCTCGATGTAAACATCCGGTATGGTTCCTCAACACCTTTAGTAATCAAATCATCAATCAAGACACCTATATACCCATCCGATCTGTCTAAAACTAAATCATTAGGACTGTTCTTTTGTTTCAATCCAGCGTTGATACCAGCAATAATACCTTGCGCAGCAGCTTCTTCATACCCTGTAGTACCATTGATTTGGCCTGCAAGATAAAGTCCTGAAACAAGTTTTGTCTCTAATGTGTTTGTCAATTCTCTAGGATCAATATAATCGTATTCCACACCGTAAGCAGGTTTCAACATGACTACATTTTCTAAACCAGTGATGTTCCTCAAAATATCAAGTTGAATATCTTCTGGCATCGTCATTGAAATACCATTAGGGTATATAATGTCATTTTCAGGATCAAGACTCTCAGGCTCAAGCCATACTCTATGTTGTAATTTATCAGTAAACTTTTTCACTTTACTTTCTAAAGAAGGACAATATCTTGGACCTTTAACTGATTCCCTAATATGAATCGACTTATCTAAATTATTTTTCACAATATTAATCACTTCGGGTTTGGTGTAAGTTCCATAACACAAAATTTGATCCTTAATTTTAGGCCTTCCATTCAAAAAACTCATAGGTTCTGGCGGATCACCATATTCCTTACTCACAAGATCATAATTGATACTTTTGGCACTTATTCTAGGAGGTGTCCCCGTTTTGAGTCTACCCATCATAAACCCTATCTCTTTGAAAGTTTTACTCAACCCTAAACTTGCAATCTCACCAATACGACCTGCAGGCCAAAATTTCAATCCAATATGTATCTCTCCTCCAAGAAATGTACCCGTCGTTATAACCACCTTATCCGATCTTAAAAATGAACCATCTTCTAAAACAACACCTTTCACTATCCCCTTACTTCGTCCTAATTGATCAACAGAATTAAAGTCAATAATTAAATCTTCAATTTTACTTTCAAAAACATTCAGATTCTCATATAATTTGATAAAACTCTGCATTTCCTTCAAATACAAATCCCTGTCTATCTGTGCACGATACCCCCACACAGCTGCACCTCTTGATCTATTCAAAATTTTAAATTGAATGCCGGCTTGATCGACAATTCTTGGACACACACCATCTAGTGCATCAATTTCCTTAAGCAATGTACCTTTTCCGATGCCTCCCAAAGGCAGGATTACAACTTGTAGTACCAATATTCTCCCATTTTGGAGTTACAAGTGTTGTTGAAACACCAGTACGTGCTGATCCTGTTGCCGCTTCAATACCAGCATGTCCACCACCCACAACAATAACTGGATGATATGGTGAGGTAGAAAGTTTGTTTGCAATCTCTGAATTGTAATGTAATGATCTTTTAGCTATCCTAGCAAACATTTGACGTCCTATGTATGTTCTTTCAGTTGATAACTGTATTTCCTAAAAAAGAAAGAGTCTTGAAAAAAAATAAAGTTTTGCATGCAGCGATTATAACATTCTTTGTCATGACAACTTGCTTGTTGTGCTCTTTTATGACCCATAATCTCTTCTATATTCGCTTGGAATGGCCAAAATAGATAAGAAGGTCAAGAAACTAAAAGCTAAAGATCTCAAACAGTCAACCTTTTCTATACCAGCTTTCAAAACAAGAGTTTGTGAAATCTGTAATTTTACATACTCTAAAAATATCAAAAAATCAAGAGACCAACACGATACTGTTCATTCTGATTTTCTTTCTGGATCACAAATCAAGTTAAAACAGCAACTACAAAAGCTTTTCAGTGCTGAAAATTCAAAAGAAATAAAACTCATAATCTTAGAAGGGAAAAGGTTGAAAGTACATGCTGTAGTACTGAGTTGTACGGACCAATCAATTTCCACACTTGTTGAAGAAACTCTCACTACAATGGACAAAACATGGCTTAATAGCACTGATTGTTCCTCAAGTTGGAAATCAAGACCTTTAGAAAGCAAGGTGGTTTTACTGATAGGTGAGCAGGAACGAATTTTCAGAATAATCGGAATCACAATCACAGAATCACCTGAACCTAACTCAAAGTATATTCCAGGGTTACATTTGGATACAAAAACATGTGAGATTGTATCTGAGCAACCAAAACTGCAACTTCGTTTAGGTGTATCTCGAATATTTGTATTGCCTGCATACAGAGGACATGGACTGGCTAAAATGATGCTGGATTGTGTCCTAAAATATTGCGTCTACGGAACAGAACTGAACAAATGGCAAATAGGGTTCAGCCAACCAAGTGGAGCTGGCCTCCACTTACTCAAAAGTTGGTACAATAACTCTCCTACTTTGCCCGTATATGAAGAAAACTAGAAATCCCCAGACAATGCCACAGGAGATAGTTTACCACTAGCTATCATAGTAACACGATGTATATAAACCCTTAGTTACTTTCCTTTAAAGCTATCGTTGATAGTTCAATGTAAATATCACGTGACCTGTTTCTACAGGCGCATGAATTTTTCGTGTTTACATTTGCAATTTCAGATCGACACCAAGTACTTCTGAGCATAAGGGAAACTATAACAACACATTGTGCTACTGCATCAGTATCTCCAAATGTATTCTGAAGGTATATCTGATGGATTGGCCATGCTTGAAGCAGTCCAAGCTAGGGATCCTCAACGTTGCGAGGAAACAATAACCGCGTTCAAACAATACATCAAACGAAATCTAGTTGATTTGAGATATATCTCAGAATATCTGCAAGCCCTGATTAACATATTTCCTTATAAGGAGCTTTCTGTTCTGGCTTTTAGTACTTTTTGTCACTTGATCAAAAGAATAAGTATACAGGATACGCATGCATTACATGAGGTGTATGATATTGTGTTGCCCTTCTTGTTACAGAGACTAGGTGAAAAGAAAGAATCAATGAGAGTTACTGCAGTGAAATCATTGAAAACATGCATTGAATCTAGTCCTAATGGAGAGATCGATTTAATTATTCACTATTTGATCAGAGATGGTATCAACAAGGAACAACCACAAATCCAAATTCCTGTGTTAGATTTCCTTTATCAAATCATTGAATCTTCTGAAAATTTCACCTTCTCTTTCAAGTTTATACTCGATAATATTATAAAATTGTTGAATTCACAGAATCGTGAAGTTTTGGAAAAATGCTCACGTATACTCATTCTTTACTTCACGATTATAAATCCAACAAATAATACAGCTAAAAATGACTTACTACAAGCTATATTAACACATCATATTGATCCGCAGATAGCTTCCAAAGTTTTGAGTGTAATTGATAGGAATATACTCAACCGATACAATGAGAAAATCAACGCATCGTCAGGTCAACATACCCCGAATCAGCATCAAAATTCGCTACAATCACAAAGCGATATCAATGGAAGACTAGAATCACTATTGCAAAAAGTTCCAAATTGGAATGTCGACGATGTATTACCGAAATCAAACTTTAATGTAATGGATGATCCTACTTACGAGTCTCTATACAATGAATTCATGACACAGTTTGAAGACAAGGAAAATGAAAAAATTGGAAAAATCGACAAAATTTGATAGTCAAGGTTAGGCAAATTTTGAACGAAGAGTTGTATCTAGCAAATATTGACAATTTTGTTGATTTTATCAAGTCTTTGAAAGAACCAATAACTAAAGGAATGCTCTCCTTAAGGACGACACTTTCTAACAATTCATGTCAACTTTGCAAAGAACTGGCTATATCAATTGGATTATATTTAGATGCTACTTTTGTAGATTATCAGCTCAACACATTGATCAAACTTACAGCTGCTAGGAAAATGATACAACATCAGAACTCCAACGTTGCAATCATTGCTTTCATTTTAAGCACTCCTTTAAATAATAAGTTTTTCCATCTTTTTGCTACTACAATACATGACAAGAATATTCAACCTAGAGTGTATACTGGAAACTGGATTCAATTCATGCTGTTGAAATATTACAATCCATCTGATCTAGATAGTTTCCATTACATTGTAGAATCTTGTGAACCTATCATTATTAAAGGTTTGTCTGATCCTATTCCGTTGGTGAAGGAAGCNTAGATAGTTTCCATTACATTGTAGAATCTTGTGAACCTATCATTATTAAAGGTTTGTCTGATCCCATTCCGTTGGTGAAGGAAGCTATGAGAAATGCATTTTGGACTTTAACTGAGTTGGAACCGGATTATGAGACTAAAATAATGAGGAAATTGGATAGTCAAACTGTAAAAGCATTGGAACGATCCAAGAGTAGTTTTGTTAATATTCAAGTGAAGCGTACTCCTATAAAACAGTTGATAAATGAGACATTGAAGAAAGATCCTATTCAAAAAATGCAAAGTTTGTCATATGAACCTGTACGGAAGATCCAACGGAGTGAAAGTGTTGATGCAACCAGGTTAAACGAAAGTGTGAGTGCCATTCCTGAATTGAAGCCATCTGTAAGACATCATACAATTGATTCTGCATCACACACAAAATTCATAGCTTCCGCTACTTCTCCAATTACAAAATTTGAAAAAGAGGATGATTTTGATGATTTCACTGGTCGAATCAAAAGGGAAAATGTCATTTACGAAGAATTGTCTAGTGATAATAGACAATTACAAGAGGCAGGACTTAAGAAATTACTTGAACTTGATGAATCTTCCATTACTACTAAATTCAACCATGCATTAAACCATTTGAGTATGATTAACCCAGAAGTTCTTTATCCAATTTTCGATGATGCTTTACATTTCCATAAGATCAGTAACTGTATATCTACAGAGAATACAGTACGTTTACTTTGCTTTTATCTTATTGAAACCAGTGATTTTGACAAGATTGAACTGATATTGACTGAGTTGTCATTGGAAGATCTTTGCTTGTCAATAATCAATACTTTAAATCTTGCTATTGATACATCTAAAATTGACAACATCAACCTTTCAATTCAGTTTATCAAGCACCGTGTAGAGATCATCAGCTGTGTACTGCAAATTTTCATGAGGCTTGTTATTTTCAAAGGTGGACATATTAAGTCGTATATGCTCAGTTCAATCTTTGAATGTCTGATCAAATCATACACTATCATTGATCTTACTGATGAAATTAAGAAAGTTTACACTGAAGTGTTTAAACTATGTCATGTTGAGTATAAGGATCTTCTGGAAAGATCAATCAAAGAGATTAGTGAACATACGGTGAAGAAATCTATTTGTGATTTAATTGGAATTGAATTAGATGAGGAGGGAAATGATGATGATCGAAGTGTTGGTGCTGAAACACAGAGATTTCTTTCACCAATCAAGGTTAGACAAGACGAGATGGATGAAGATGTTGATCAAATGACTAAAATTATTCCACGAATGAAAAGGGAAGAATTGGGGGAGAATCCATTTGTTTCTGATATGACTATGTTGATCCCTAAGAGGAAAGGGAATGGTATTTTTGATTTTGACAATATTGAATTGAGACCAGCTGAGGGGATTGAAGTGGGTGCTGAATCTGAAGAAGAAGAAGAGGAGGAGGATCATGTTGTGGAAGGTGGAGAATTTAATGGAAAGAAGGAAGATGAGGAGGAGGAGGAGAAAGAGAAGAAGAAGGAGAATGAACCAAAGCTTCAATCTGAACCCGAACCAGAAGTTGTTGATGAAGGGACAGATATTTCTATGATTGATAAGGATAAGAGTTTAACTGATGTGTCAATGGAGAAAAATGAGATTGAGGATGTTCAAGAACAACCAGTTCAAGAGCAGGAAGAATCTGATAGGACATATGGGGATATACAGAGTGATTCTACACCTGATTTGAACATGCTTACTATTGATGAAGTAGAAATTGAGGAGGATATTGGAGGATATATTGGAATTTTACGAGATGATTTACTCAATCATGATAGTATTACTCCTAAGAATTTGAATGAGATTGAAAGTGTTGAAGAACTTGCTTATATTGTACAACATTTTGGAGATTATGAGAATGAAGAGGTTTATTCTAGTATGATGGTTAATATTGAAAGGGGGAAATTTATTGAATATTCACTCTGTATTATACGTTTGATTGATAATGTATGCAAAGTTGATGAAAAGGTGATTGAAGTTTTGAGTAGTTCAATTGAATATAGTATGTCAATATTTTGTTGTATTGAAGAGTTTATTTGTGGATTACCTCTGAAGTTTATTTTAGGATTGAAAGATATGAATAAGATGAATATTAAGGTACAAGAGTGTATTTTACAAAACATTTTAAAACATTTAAGGGATGCGGAGATTGATGTTGAAGATGTTTTCATGATTGATCGAATTGCCAAACGATATAATGATAATGATGAAGAGATTATTTTAAAGATGCTAAGTTTTGATATTTGTAAAGAAATGTATCTATTGCATAAGGAAGGAATTAAAGATGAAAAAGGTGTTGAATTAGTTGATGAATGGGTGATTAACAATTTCAATCAAATTGTTACAACTTATTGTGGTATGTAAATGTGTGGGTCTTTTTCTTTTTTATATATACAGGAAGAGATATAGAGTTACATAATTGATTAGTAAAACTTTTCACCTTGGTCAATATGCATTCCATGGAAATCATCATCTGAAGGAGTTTTCGCATCTACAGGTTTGTATAAGTACCAAGCTTTAAGTGCTTTACCAAAAGATTTAACTCTTGCTTCCTTTAATGAGTTACCTTCAGCTGTAGCTAGTATATTATCACCAGAGAAGCAACCAACGACGTAAACAGGAGTTGAAGATAATCTACCAGTTTCAGAGATCAATCTTACAGTTGGTGGTTCCATATTATTCAATCTGAGTAGTCTAGTCAACAATTTACCTGCTTCTTTGAATGCGAAAAGTGAAGAGATATCAACTTGTCGGGATAAGATATGATTATGGATGAATTCCTTTGCTGCTTGTTCACCTGCTGAAATATGAATTGATGCAATGATGGAACGAACTGTACTTGCATAAGCTTCAGCTTTAGAAAGTTCAAATGAAGATTCTGGTTGATTTGAGTATTTAACAACACCAGTTTCAGGGGTTGTTACTTTACGTGTATATCTTAATCTACCAAAACTGAATATTTCAGGTTCATTGGCAAGATATTTTTCTAGTTTTGAAGTTGTATCTTCTTCGATACCCCAAGTATTCTTAGCAACATCATAGAGTGAGAAATTCCCAATATAAGCATCAATTGCAGATTTTAAGATTGAAATGGGAAGTCTTGGATAATTTGTACTTAAATATTCAGTAGTATAGAATGATAATAGATGTGCACCGAAAATGGAAAGCTGTTGATTGTTAAGTGCAGGAGATGCAGTTTCAGCAGTTGGACAGGTTAGACATTTGATAAGTGTTGCATATGAGATTGAATCAGATAAGTTCAATCTTGCATGTAATGCAAGTACAGCAGGGATCAATTTTGCTTGTTCTTCATCGATTAATTTAGCTTCATTTGATAGTTTATAATTTGCAAAATCGAATTTCCTTTCAGGAACGACAAATTCAGATTGATTTACAGGTTTGTTCTTTGCTGTTTCATATGATAGTTTGAAGTTTTTAGCATCGTGTGCAGTGACTGGGGTCTTTGGTGCAGCTGGGGAGACAGAGATGGATCTCGCAGGTACACGTATGGACTGGGCAAGACGACGACACGCCCTGGAACTGTGTTGAAGCATTGTACGGGAAGATACTCTGTGATAATCCCTCTTCTTCTTCCTCTTCTTCTTGTCTGGAAAGGTTGGAAAGTGAAAAAAACATGGAGCAGAAGCGCAGAATTTGGTGCACGGGTGAAGCCTGGCGTGAAAATCAACACTTTCCCACCCAATCAAAACTGAAAGGCGGGTAAGTAAGTAAGCAGTAGGTTAAGTAACAACAACCACTCTTCATTTACCACCCAGATCCATGTCACACGGTGCTTTCAATCCAAAGTGGGTGACCCCTCCATCCGGTGGATGGTTCCACACCCCAAAGAACCACCACGTCAACGGTATCATTGCGTTTGCAGGTTTCTTCACCATTCTATACGGTTTCTACAGACAAGCAGAATCAAATACAATCAATCCAAGGGAAGCTTATTCACTTGAAACTGTTGCTAAATGGGATGCTGCTTCTAAAGCTAAGAATTAGACGACTATTTAACCAATTAATTTTATTTCTATTATTATCTTCTATATATTCTTTCAATACACATAAATTTTCAAATTAGGATTTATTGCTTTGAGCTTTTTAAGACATTCATAAGTTTCAATATCATCAAGTACAGAACGTAATTTCGGATCAACAAAATTGTCTAAGATTACTGTATCTATTTCTTCTTCACTGAAAACAGGTTTTGGTTCAAAATTACGTTCAACATCATCTTTACTTACTTGTAATAATTTATCGATTCGACCAGGAGTTGCATTAAGTATCCTACTCCATGTTGTTTTCAATATTTTAAGATCTTGTCCAATTGGATTTTTGTTTATTAATTTAACTGATCCACCTTCTAAATCTCTAGTTGCTCTATGTACATCACAAGATCTAATTGCAGAAATTGAGAGGATAAGAATGAATCTCCTCTTTGGAATTTCAACCGTTTTGTTAAACTTCTTGTTGAATTTACGCTTTGTTTCATATTTTTTCATTTTATTACGAAGTGCCTTGTACGCTTTAATACTTGGAATCAAATCTTTCATGTATGTTTGAATATAATTGGACATATTTTCCAAACTTCTATCAATGAATTCACTAGTATCAACAACTTGATTTTTATTCACATAGTATTCTGTTAGTTCAAGAGCTGATAATTGTGGGTACAATTCTCTCATTTTACTATTCAATTTTTCAACAACAATATCATTCTTTTCAACACTCAATGCTGCTTTACTTTGTTTCTCAAATTCCATCTTTGCTTTCTTCTTAGATTTCTTCCCTTCACTTAGTCCTTTCCTCTTCTTACCAGTAGTTTCCTCAGTTTTACCATCGTTTTCATTACCACTAATCTCTGCGTTTTCAACTTCCACACCATTCTCAACTTCCACTCCGTTTCCAACTTCCACTCCAGTTTCATCTTCACTAAACTCGTATTTGATATCTAAACCATCATCCAATCCTTCAACGTCACTCATACCTAGTATTGTCAATAGAAGAAACCAACTTTTACATGTGAAAAAAAAAATTCTTTATCTGAAAATTTCACGCGTAGAAAAGATCAACAACTACAAAGACAACACTACAACCAAAACCAGAACCAAAACCATGGCCTCGTTGCAGACACCACAGAGGCAGACGGGACAATTACAAGATGCAACAACAAGACCAACCACTCCGAATACCCATGAAAATTCATTCCCTGTTAAATCACCGAGATCACCACATTCACCGAGAACACCACGTCGACAACTGACACCACTTACTAAAAGAGCACTTGAGATGTCTGTTACACCTACAAGGAATAGGTTGTTGTTCACACCGACACGGAACAAACAGACACACGTGTATGATCCATTAGAGGATTTGCGATTATTAGGCAGGTTGTTCTATAATTCAAAGAAAGTTCAGAAAGTTAGGGAGAGTACACCAGTGCAGGAAGTACCCATTGAAAAGCACTCGTTAGATCATACATCACCAACAGTGCTTACCGTACCTAGCTTTGTTAAGAAAGATGTTCGTCAGTTTGCGAAACTTGTAGATTCTAGCTTTACAACTGCTTCAACGTCGTATCAATTAACAGAGGATTCATTGATAGAGGATACGCTACCAATCACACAAAGTCAGAGTCAGGGTCAGCAAACGCAACAAGTTGATGACTTACCTGACTTTGATACACCATTTGATGCATCATTTGAAACAACAACAACGACCATCCATGCAGACACTTCAAATGTTGCTATACCTGAAGCTATACTGCATGACAGGTCAGGTATTTTCGGTGAACTTTCATCAGATGATGATTTACTAGATGAAGAACAACAGTACAGTTTCAACATGTCAATCATCGATGCGTCTAGTGACGAAGAGGGTGAGAATAGACAACGACGTGTCCCCGCCCGACCACGACCACCACGACCGGTGTTTACAAATCGACAAGTTAAGCGTGCGTGTGAGAGTTTACAAATACCAGAGATACCAACAGAAGTGTTTCAGATGATTACTGAACGGTTCATTGATGTTGAACTTGAACGATCTGTTAAATTATCACAAGCTGCAGGATTACAAAGGGTGGTTTTCACGGAAGTGTTTGATGATAATGGTGGTGGTGAAGACGAACGACTTGTTGAAGTTTTGAAAGAATGTGATTTGGAGACTGTTAAAGCTGTTGAAGGTGTTTTGTACGGGAATGCAACATTGCGTAAGAAACGTAAGAATCCACCAGTATTACGTGAAGAGGGGGAGGGGGTGGAAGAGGGGGTAAGTGATGAATCTGTTGATCTTAGTCGACTGGACAGTACGATTGGTCTGCGGATAGGTAGTGACGGTGACGGTAGTGACGAGTCTAGTGATTATGAGATACCATTAGAGGAGGAAGAGTAGTGTATAATAGTGTAATATTGCGGTGTAAGTTTTTATGGGGTGATGAAAAAGTTGTCGAGAATTAAATACGTATAGTTTGATTAACTGTTTAAACTAACAAGGATGAATTACGCTGATTTATTACCTGTATCAGGTCAATGGAAGCAAAAGATTAGAGAATTTCTAGATGAAGATATTCCATCATTTGATTATGGTGGATTTGTTGTTGGATCTGAAAATAAGAAAGCATCAATTTTTATGAAAAGTTCAGGTGTTATTTGTGGTATACCATTTTTAAATGAATTATATGAACAATGTAATATTAAAGTTGAATGGTTGGTTAATGAAGGTGATTTCCTTGAAATCAATGAAAAGAAAATAATTGCACATTTGAATGGTCCATCAAAGAATATTTTACAAGCTGAACGTGTTGGACTTAACCTTATGGCTAGATTATCAGGTATTGCAAGTGAAAGTAGAGCAGTTGTTGAAATTGCTAAGGAGGGTGGATACAGTGGTATCATTGCAGGTACGAGGAAGACCACCCCAGGGTTGAGAGTTTTCGAGAAATATGCAATGTTAGTTGGTGGTGCAGATATGCATAGATTTGATTTATCAAGTATGATAATGTTAAAGGATAATCATATTTGGAGTACAGGATCTATTAGTGATGCGATTTTAAATGCTAGAAAAGTTGGTGGTTTTTCAATTAAGATTGAAATTGAAGTTCAAAGTTATGATGAAGCAGTTGAAGCAATTAGATCTGGTGGTGATATTATAATGCTTGATAATTTTAAAGGAATTGAATTACAAGAAGTTGCACGTAAACTTAAGGAGGAGTTTAAATCATTTAATTTCTTACTTGAATGTAGTGGTGGATTAACACGTGAAAATATCAATGAATATATTTGTCATGATATTGATATTTATTCAACAAGTTGTATTCATCAAGGTACCAAGATTGTTGATTTTAGTTTAAAAATTGATAAATGAAGTTTGTACTTATGTATATAATATCTATTTAGGTAATTGTTCTTGCTTTGCAGCTTCTTCCTTTTGCTTTTGTTTAGCAACAACATAGACTAAACCGGCAGCAAAACCTACAAAGATTGAAGAAATTGAAAAGAAATTGATTGGAGCATCGAAGAAGATTAGACCTGATAATGCGATTGGTAATTTATTCAATGCACCAACCATTGAATAAGTTGTTGAAGAAGTAACTCTAATACACCAACCTGAACAATAAGAGATACCAACAGAAGTTGCACCTGAAATAATCATTGCTAACCAAACAGAAGTTCTATTTTCAGGTGGGAAATTTAAGGCAATATTTTCACTTGACCAATCTTCCAATAATAATGAAGCAACAAGGAGGATTGGAATTGATAATAAATTATTATAATACATTGTATCGAAATCTTTAAAATTAGTCAATTTAATTCTTTTCCTCATGAAGAGTACAAAAGCAGCAGAGGAGAAACAATTCAAAGCCATCCAGAAATAACCGATATTTAAATTTGAAACACCAGTAGTTGAATCTTTATCACCATAAGTTGCAATAACTGAGGAGAAAACCATTAAAAAGAAAGAACCTAAAGCCATTGTAGTTACTTCACCACCAAACCATAAGACTTCACCATAAGCGATTAAAATGATTGTTAAATTTTTGAAGATTGTATAAATTGGAATTGCCAAGAATTTCAAAGCTTTTGAAGAAGTATAAATCATTAAAACTAAAAGGAAAGCGATTGGTGACCATTTTTTAGCTTCATTGAAATTGAATTTCCTATAAGTTATAATACCGAAGAATTTAAGTATTGAAATGACTAAAAGACAAACCACGGATTGGATTGCCAATAAGAAGAAATTTAAATTAAAATGATGACCAGAAACAACATATTTATTAGTTGTTGTCATTAAAATTGAAGATGCACAATAACATAAGATTGAAACAGGACCTGAATTGACCAGTCTACCTAAAGTTGAAGGAGCTGAGGGAATTGTACCACTTGATCCACCTGATCCATTAATTTGTTGTTTCTCAGACATTGTGTGGGGAGGGAAGAAAGAGAAGGAGAAAGAAAGAGAAAAGAGAAAGAGAAAAGAGTAAACAAAATGGACGAAAATGAACGTGAACGTGAACGTGAAGTGGAAATCGAAATCGAAATCGAAAATGGAAATGAAAAAAGTCGCGATTGTAAAAAAGTGAAAAGTGAAAGTTTGAAGCTAAACACTGTACAAAGTATAAACGATATATCTATTTACCTATCTATTCCTACCTATTCACACTGATAGCTGTCTACCGCAACGTCTCATATATGTGATTGTTAAACAATATTAAAGTATAATGGAACTTGCACATACACGGTACGCCTAGAGTATGAATAAGGTAGTAAGTAAGTAAGGTAGTGCTCTCCTCTCCCCGCTTAAGCAGAAACAGAAACGGTAACTTCAACATAGACACCCGGTTCGATAGTCAAAGCAGTCAATTTCTTGATTAAATCAGAAGGTGCTTCGATATCGATGTATCTCTTATGAACTCTCATTTCATAATGTTCCCAAGTCTTGGAACCTTCACCATTTGGAGTCTTTCTGGTTGCAATTGAAAGAGCCTTGGTTGGCATTCTAACTGGACCTCTCTTCTTGACACCTTCCTTTGCCGCGTTTCTAATGACCAAATTAGAGACTTTCTCTAACGACTTGACGTTGGTGGAGGTGAAAGTGATTCTGATCTTGTTGATTTGTTGTGGTTGTTCGATTTCTTTCTTTTCTTCAGACATGATGGGGTGGGGTTGAATGGACGTTTCAAGTTGCAAAAGGAGAGAAGAAGAGAGGAAAAGACAAAAGTGAAAAGACAAAAGTGAAAAGTGAAAAGTGAAAAATCGTCGACGAGAAAAAAGTGAAAAAAAAGCGAAAAAAGTGAAAAAAAAAGTTGCGTGGGGTTTTTCTTCTTTTTGTGGTGCACGGGTTGAGCTTTGTAGTAGTATTATTAGCTTTAGCTTTAGTATTACTATTAGCATTACTATTACTATTACTATTACTACCAACCTCATCAATGCTATCCCGTGTATATACTCAACTTGGGCTCTACCCACTCAATCTCTTCCTCTCTTCTAAACTCCCAGACCCTTCCTTCACTATCAACACGTTCCTCTCCCAACTACATTGTCTCAACGGAGCAAACTCAACTACTGATCCAAACACTATCCCCACATTGGTAGATTACAAACTAGTCTCACCAACCAATCCACTATTCACCACTTTCCAAAATCATCTACTCGGTCCTCAACCCACTCCAACACCAGATTCAACATTACTAATACTTTCCCTATCCAAACAACTACTCTCTTCAAACACAAATTTCATAAAATCATTAAACACATCATCATCATCATCATCATCATCCCCATTCACAATTCAAGCTGCTTTATTAAACACACATACTTATCCTTATCTTACAAATGAAATTGCTGCTCAATCTATACCAACTAAAACTTGTCAAAATTTACAATCAATAGCTCATTTTGGTCTAATAAATGTTCTTAAACAACAAAATGGTTCTTTACTATTACTTAGAAACTAATTACTTACTATTCCCTTTAATATAACGTGCAATATCTTCAGCAATATCTGAATTTGCACTCTTTGCATTAGATTCAAATGCTTCTTGATACCTTTTCTGTATACCACTAACACCTTCTTTACCTTCTCTAATTTCACCTTTCCTATCATCTTGAAATGTATATTCCCTTTCCGAACTTTCAAGATCAATCAATCCATGTTCATACCCATTAGCTTCATCTTTCTCAATCTCTTCTTCAATATCTGAAATAACTTCAACATCAACTCCCTTCTTCTCCTTCTCCTTTTCTTTCTCCTTCTCCTTGATACCTAAATCTTTCATTAAATGTGTTAATTGTTTCTCCTTTTCCCTCCTCTCCTTCTCTTTCTTCTCCTCGACAATCCTATCCCTCTCCTTTAAATAATATTCATTATATTCATCAACTTTATGTTCAACACATTCCATAAATTCTTCAAATCCTTCTCCAGTATAAGATGAAACTCCAACAACATCCAATGTTGAATAAAATTCTTCCAACATTAAACTCATCGAATTAATTAATGATGCCATATATCCTGATCCATTCGATGTTTCATCATTTAATTCTGTATTATCACGTAAACTTTCTTGGAATTTTTCAAAATCTGTCATCCATTCCTTCGCAAATTCATGTTTACGTATATCTGTTTTATTGAAAACAACAATCATTGGTAATTTCAATTTATATAAAATCGAACATGCATATAACATATTTGACATAAATGTAGTTGGACTCGATGATCTTGGTGTATCAATTATATATGCAATAATCGTTGGAAATTCAGTAGCAAATGCTTCCGTTAAAATAGCCCCTGACGCTGACCAAACAAAACATTCAATTTGTCCTGGTGTATCAACAATACAATGTTCAAAATCTGAACTCCTCTTATTCATAATTTGTAAAACTTGATCAATCTTGGTGGCAAATAAATTCAATGATGTAACAATCGCTCCATTTGGTCCTAAATTATAATTCTCCATAACTTTCTTATAATTAATTGAATCCCTAATATCAATATTACATCCAAATGGTACTTGTAAAACTGCTGGATCAAGATTGATTAAATATGGGGCTCTCCCACGTTCATGTAAATGTGCATTCAATCTCTGAACGAAAGTGGTCTTCCCAGACCCTGCCATACCAATACACAATATAGTTGCCGGCATCTCCCTATCTTCTCTGGCTAAAAGAGAAGTGAAAGTGTAAAGTGGAAAGTATTACTAAAGTGAAAATAAAGTGAAAATAAAAATAAAATAAAATAGTGTAAAAATCCCCCCAAAAATGCGAAAATGCGAAAATGGCCGGAAAACCCCCCAAAAGGGAAACACCAAACCCCAAACTCAAAACCGCTATTTCCGCGTCTTCCTTTTTCTTTCTTTCTTCCTCTTTCTTTCTAATTTTGATACTAATCAAATTACTTCTTTTCCCGTCACCTATTCTACAACAACAACCATGGAAGATACACTGCATTTACCTACCCAGAACTACTACCAACATCACGACTTTATCCCTGATCAAGGAACTTCCTTCGCCTCTGCTTCAAACCCTCGTTCTCTCAAAACTGAAGAGTTTGTTTATCATAATGACCAACAACAACACCAACTACATCAACAACAACAGCTACATCAACAACAACAACTACAACTACAGCAACAACAGCTGCAACAATTACAACAGGCACAATTGCAACAGGCACAGTTACAACAGGCACAACTACAACAGGCACAACTACAACAAACCCAGGCACAAGCACAAACTCAAGCACAAACCTCTGACCAACCTACAGATCAACCATACTATGTCAATGCAAAACAATACCACCGTATTCTGAAACGACGTATTGCTCGTGCTAAACTTGAAGAAACTTTAAAAGTTCAAAGAGTTCGTAAACCTTATTTACATGAATCAAGACATAAACATGCAATGCGTAGACCTCGTGGTCAAGGTGGTCGTTTCTTAACTGCTGCTGAAATCGCTGAACTCGAAAGAAAGGAAAGAGAAAATGGTGATGATAAAGGAGAATCTAATGATAATGTGGATCCTAAAACTGAATCAGAAATAAAGACTGATCAAACTGACTAGTTTTTTTTAAGTTAACTTTCCCCCCTTTTCTCCCCTATACGTTTCAATTCTACTATTTACACTAATTTTATAATGACAATTCTACTTAACTTTATATCCTAACTTGTAAACATTAACAAGTTCAAACTTCTCATTGAAAATATTAAGATCTGCATCACATCCAATTTTCAAAAATCCTTTCTTATCTTGTAATCCAAGAGATAACGAAGGATGATTAGTAACTGTTGCAACTGCAATTTCAATAGGTACACCAGTCCACTTGGTAAAATTAACAACACATTCAATTAAATGTGTTGCAGATCCTGCAATTGTACTCGTTCCATTCAACAAAACATGTTTACCATTCTTCTCCAATTCTTGTACTCCACGTTTATAAACACCATCCTTTAAACCAATCAAATACATCGCATCAGTTACAAGTATAACCTTCTCAGGATTAGCATTAAATGCAGATTTAATCATCGCTGGATGAACATGTACACCATCTGCAACAATCCCAAAGAAAGGTAATTTCTCACGTGGAAGCATACATTCAGGTGCATTAATCAAACCTGCTAATCCTGGTTCTCGTGCTGAAATACATGGCATTGCATTGTATAAATGTGTAATCATACTAGCACCTTCCTTAACCGCTTCCAAAGCTTCATCAAATTTACTCATTGAATGACCCATAGAAAATACAATTTTATTATCAACAACTCGTTTAATCACTTCCACACATCCTTCTAATTCAGGAGCTGCGGTAATTATAGATGTGTACTTCTCAAATCCTTCACCATACCTATCAATTAACGATTCATACCCTTTAATCGCAGTTATAGCATTCAATGGATGACACCCTTTCTTCTCCATTGAAATAAACGGCCCTTCAAGGTGTACTCCTAAAGAATCCGTCTTATCTACACATCTCGTCTTTTCACCAAATATCCCTAATGAATCTTTATAAACATCAGATAAACTGGATGTGATTGTTGGACAAATCGATGTAACTCCATATTGTACAAGTTTCTTCATAGTTTCTCCATATTTATCAACAATTTCTTCCCTCTTCACATCAGTATCCAACACCATCGAATAATCTAATCCAAAACATCCATTGATTTGAATATCAATAAACCCTGGTGTAATAATTTTCCCTTCAAGATCAATAACTTTAACGTCTTCCAACTCTTCCGGTTTTCCAACTATAATACCAGAATCTAAATCAACATACAAATCTTCCCTTTTCAACTCTCCACAATCCGCAAGAAAACAGTTTGTAAATCGTAATATCTGCACCATCCCTGGTTATACAAGCATAAAGTCGTCAAACAGACACATACTCATCCATTACCCTTACTTCATCAAAACCACAACTGCTATTCCTATTCACTTCTTCGTTACTGTTGCAACTTTTCTCGCTCATGTTGCAACTTTTCCCCATCGGAAAATTTCAGTCGGCTAAAACAACAAAACCAGCCGATCGCAAAACCGTTGAATCATTTTCCATTTCTTCTCTTTCCAAGTGATCTCCCACTGAAAACCATATCCCAACCCTCTCTCTGTTACAACTTTAGCTACTCTTTGTTTACCCATCTACCTTACACAAATTCATGAACACAGTTGGCAAATTTTTCATTATCGGGTTCGAAGGTACAGATATAACACCAGAGATCAAATCACTCATCTCCGAATACCGTGTCGGCACAATTATACTCAGTGGTCGTAATTTCCTTAACGCCAAACAAGCCAAGAAACTCATTCTCTCACTGCAAACACTAGCATGGGAACAAAATTACGAATACCCTATCAATTTCATCATCGATGAAGAAGGTGGTATGCTAAACTCTTTATTTGATGAAATATACATAACTCAATTCCCTGGAGCTATGGCCCTCGCAGCTACTGGTGATACACAGATCATTTATGATGTTTACAGGGCTATAGCTAAAGAACTTAAATCTATTGGATTCTCAATGTGTATGGGACCCGTACTTGATATACTGAAAAACACTACAAATAATTTAGCACAACATATGATTGGTGTACGATCGTTTGGTTATAGTTTAGATGTTGTTGTTAAATGCGCTGAAGCGGCAGCTAGGGCTTTCAAAGATGAAAATTTCCTTAATTGTGGTAAACATTTCCCAGGTTACGGATCAGCAACTGTTAATTCTAATTTCGAATTACCCATGATATTGGAATCAACTGAACAATTACTCGAATTTAACGCTATTCCTTATATTAAACTCATGGAGAAAGATTTACTCGATTCAGTATTGGTTGGAGGTTGTGCTGTATCTGGAGTCAACAATACTGATTTACACGCTTGTCTTAGCCCCACTATCGTTTCTAATATACTCAGGGATAAATTGAATTTTAATGGAGTTGTGGTGAGTGAATGTTTACTTTTGGAAGCATTGGATAGAAATTTCGGGGTTGTTCAAGGTTGTATTTCAGCATTCTCTGTTGGTTGTGACTTGATAATGGTATGTTCGAATTTCGAAATTCAAAAACAGGCAATTTCAGCATTAGCTTCAGTTATTGATGATCAATTAATCGATTCGGAAATTTTGCAAAAATCATCAGCTAGAATTAAAAATCTACAAATGAAATTACCTTCTTGGGATTACGTAAAGAATAATATCTTTCTTGACCAAGATATACTTTATCAACATAAATTACTCTCTGTGAGAGCATACGAAAGTGCAATAACCGTCATCCGTGATGCTGGCTTACCTATCACCAAATACTTAACTCCTAATATTGAAACTGAAAATGCTATTCTTATTCTAACACCTCTAATCTCTCCACTTTATGAAACTGTTGATATTCATGGTAATCGTTCTCATATAAACAACAAAAAATATTCAGAAAGTCTAGATAAATTGAATTATGGTGAAGACGTTTTCATTGAATTCGGTAAAATGCTATCTGATTATAAACCAGGTTATAAAATTTATCATACAAGTTATAACTCCAACGGATTAACGTCATTCCATGAAGAACTAATTCTTAAATCAAATGTTGTTCTCTTCTTTACTGCTGAAACAACCACAAATATGTATCAAGTTGGTGTTTCTAAACATGTTTCAATGTTATGCAATACAGGGAAACGGAACGATACTCATCCAATTAATAGACAAATGATTATAATCAGTGTTTCTTCACCAACTGATTTCCTCTACGATATTAACATCGGTGGTCTACCTACAGGGTATATCTGTACTTACGATTACACTATCAATGCATTATGTCACCTTCCTAAAATTCTGTTTGGAGATTTCAAATCAAATGGTAAAATCCCTGGAATCCCCGTACAATGTTCAACAGAGCATAAACCATTAAACAAGACAAATAAAAATAGAACGCATAGTTGGCTGGTAGAGAAATTCGATTACAAACGTGACTGGGGGAATTGTATTCAACTCCTCAAAAGCAACAATTATCTTGACTTTTTAGCTAAGGAAGCATCATTGAATGGTTTAAAGAGATTATTTATGGATACTGAGAATCATACAAGTTTTGTTGTACGTAATACAAGTTCTAAAACTATTTTGGGTATTTCAGTGACTTGGGTGAGTGGTGGTACCCTTGGTAGAGGTAAAACTGGTAATCTCATATTCTTACTAGTGGATAAAAACAAAAGAGGTATCTCCATCGGTTCTCATCTTTACACTAAAACAATCAAGTTTTTAATGGAAGAACAAAAATGTACAAAACTATTCCTTGGTAGAGATTTCCCTAAATTTACCATAATCAATGATCTTTTCACAACACAATCTGAAGCAAATACGGAAACTTTACGATTTTTCCAATCTTATGGATGGGATTTTAGTGGTACTTTAAACAACATGAAATCGAAAAATCCACTCAAGAGGAATACAAAGCTATTACCAATTCCGAAAACTCCAAGTCGAATCAGTATCAATAATTTATTAACAAATGATACAGTTTCCCAATCGATGGAACATCAAACTATGAAATATTTAATGAAGCTTGATGATGTAAGGACTTGGAAAGTAGCTGAGTATCTTGTTCGACAGCTACAAGTAGTTGGTGTCATGTTTGACATTCGAAATGATCCTACTGATGTTTTCCTCATGTTGAAAACCAAATCTGTAGATGAAAACAATACAACTAAGCATGATTATGATAATCCATTCTATCAAGATGATTGTGATAATAACTATGAAATATATTCACAACTTTATGAAGATTTTAATTCATCAGGTGAAAGACAATTCATTAATGACAAGGGGAATCTTGACATAATTGTAGCTTTAGAACCAACAAGAAGATCAGTTGTTGGGAGTTTGATTGTATTTACCAACGAATCAAAATTCACTAAGTTTTATCCGTTTTTGGAAACATTGGATAATTCAGGTGAACCATTTGTCTGTATTGCAGGCCATCATATTGATCCATCATATACCACACTTTTTGAATCATTTAAACTTGGACTTGTATGTACAGCACTAATGTATGTCAAGGGTAAACATAGCAATTGCAAGAAATGCTATATTTTAGACGTTGGTGAAAACCAGTTGCGTAGTTTACAAAGCAATGGATTCAAAATTGTTGAAAAATATTATAATTTTTACTCTCTTTTAGTAAATGATAATATATAATTCTATAAATCTTTAGAAGCATCATTATCGCAATAAATAATTGCATTGTCATGCTCTCTGATGAAAGTACTTGGAATATCAGAACTAATTGGAGCAGTAAGTGTCTTATGCAAAATTTCCCTTTTATTCTCACCAAACACTAAAATGATGAGTTCTTTTGAATTATCTAAAACTGTTGAAATACCAACTGTAAGTGCAGTTTTTGGTACTTTTGACATATCACCATTAAAGAAACGTGAATTTGCAATAATGGTAGATTCTTCAAGTTGAATTTCCCGCGTTAGTGAGTTCCTTGCAGATCCTCTCTCATTAAAGGCAATATGTCCTTCTGGACCAATACCACCCATGAAAACCTGAAATGGTGCAAATTTGGCAATTTTCTTCTCATAAGCTCCACATTCTGCCTTTTTATCCTCTGCCATACCATTGAGTATATTTATATTCTCTGGCTTGATATCAATATGATTGAACAAGTGGTGGTCCATAAAATAACGATATGATTGTTCATGATTTGCATCAAGACCACAATATTCGTCCATGTTAAAAGTAACAACATTTTGAAATGATACTTTACCAGATTTGTAAAGACTCACCAATTCCTTATAAACAGGTTCAGGAGATGATCCTGTGGGCAGACCCATAACAAAAGGTTTATCTGCATTTGGATTGAATTTGTTGATCAGGTTGACAATATGTTCTGCAACATCTTTTGCGGCAGATTCCTTAGTTGCAAATTTCTTTAATTCAACCATGGTATTTTCCTTACATAAAAAAACTTTTTCGAAACCATCATAATGTGGGGAAAAGCTGAATATTTAAACCTGGGTATTCTAACATGTCGATAAATCACCAAAGGTCTGTGCGAGGAGGGGGAATATTTGTGGGGACACACCAGTATTCAAGGTAATGTTGCAATTTCATAATGTTTAGTGTTGCAGAAACCGTTGTTCGGCAAAAAAAAAACGTCGCTCGTCGAATTTTAGGGATTTTCTCCGCGATAACCGTTTTGATTTGATATAGCATAAATCTACGCCGTTGTAAATATGCACATGACTGAAGAATAACGTATAACGTACATTATAACTCTCAATATATTGCTTACACGACGGAACTATTAACGAAAATGGTGATTCAAATAAAACAACTAGCGATGGAATCTCAGTGTTGTTTATTGCAACAAAGATTCCCATTTACCCACATAATCTGCCGATTTTGAATACACTAACTTGGAAACGAAATGCCTCAAATTTTTGAAGGAAAACAATTTTACGTTTGGTCTACAAAACGCTGAAGATTTCTTTGCATGGTTAAAACAATTAGAGCTGGTATCAAAGTAGTTGGGCTGATAAGATATTGCCACCAAGTCGATTGAGAGCAAAATCAGAAATCAATTAATGAGATATCCGCCTGATGTTTAGGATTTGGTGCAAGTAAAGTGTACTATATGAAGATGATGATCAGTTTCTTCAATTACTGCTAGAATGGATAAGTGCAATGTCAACTTCCAATATAAGTGCCTTAAAATATACTGCTACTATGTTTGGATTGACAATACAATCACTTTTATGTAAACTTTCGGTCAACTTAACAACTTATATTGATAAATTTTCAAGACACCTGCTGTGGTATGTGCTCATGGCAATATTCATAACATTTTTAGTCATGGATTTATCAAACGAGATCCTGATTTGATCAACATGGAAAATAGCTTCAATTAACGAAACGACTGAATACGTTTCAAGGAAATGGAACATTCTGGACTGATTAAAAGATTATATTGATCAAAGGTGACACATTGGTTTGAATTTCTCGTGGAGAATACAAAGTTAACCAATCTTCATGAAGCTTTAGGTCATGTGGATTGTGTGGTTTCAGAGAAATGTTTCACTACGTTTATTTCATGCAGATTATCAGTGATAATGACGAAAACCCATCATGTGATATATCTTCTTAACTAGTGATACCAATGAAAGTGGTGTTGGTAACTTCCTTACAATCGGAAGCAGGGTCACTGGTTTGTTGCAGGAAGCNTGAAAGTGGTGTTGGTAACTTCCTTACAATCGGAAGCAGGGTCACTGGTTTGTTGAAGGAAGCAGCAGGTATTTTTGCTGTATCCATAAGAGTAGAGATATGGAAATAGATAATGCTAGTATTCACGCCGTTGAATACGTTCCCTGTGTGAGGATACATTTCATTTACATCAAGGATTAAATGCAAACAAAATATAGGATGAATTTTAGAAAACTATCATCAACAAGTTCGAAGTTGCAGTTCTCTTTTTGAAATGTTTCTAAAACTTAGAGAGTGCTTCAATTAGAATTGAATTCAGTTGTTACAACTTTATAAAGAGACTATGGTTGCTCCACCAGAATTGATAGCTTTCCTTTAATCAACTCAAACTCTCACGCGATATTTTAGTATCAATATAAAAATAACTTTCAGTGTCTTAAAGGTTTAATATTTATATAACAGTAGCAATAAATAACAATAAATCTAGAATATTAAAATAACCAATTAATTAACAAATGTAGAAATTTACTTTGTTGTAAAAATAACCAGCAAAAGTAAAGTTTCACTTTGCTCTAAAAATAGAATAGTCAACAAAAGTAGAAATTTACTTTGTTTTGAAAATAAAATGAACAGAAATCATAGTACCATAAGTATTAAAAGTCCAACTGTAGATAAACCAACATTGGTTCTAAAACCACCACCTTGATAATAAGTTTCAAAAGAAGGAATACCTCCGTCAGCTAAAGAGGATGAGGTTGGAGATGGCGTATCCTTTGTAGTTAAGCTTAATAACATATTGCCGTCAGAATCATCGGAACCGGAACCATTGGAACCAGAACCATTGGAACCAGAACCATTGGAACCAGAACCATTGGAACCAGAACCATTGGAACTAGAACTATTGGAACCAGAACCATCGGAACCAGAACCATTGGAGCCAATATTTGATGTACTATTTGTAGCAGTACTAGTAAGAGAAACACTAGTTGAGCTGGTTAATGTTGATAATACAGATGTTGTCGATTGTCTTCCACCTCCTGGGGCATCAGTTGGCTTACAACCAGCGGTGCAAGAAGTTACGGTTTCATCTGTTTTCAATGTTGTTGTTAAGGTAGAAAATGATGCAAATGATCCTGAACTGCTGCTAGTATCAAGCATACACAGTGACTCAACCGGATTCTCAATCACAACTAATGTAGCATTAATATATCTGCCATCAAATCCGGTAGTACCAACAAATGTAGTGTATGTAGCCTCTTTACAATTTGAAGCAGGCTCATGAGTGTAGAATACATTACATGAAGCTGCTGGGGTCTTGATAATCTCTTGATAGATAAGCGATGTTGCAGTATGATAGTAGATAGTTGTGGAAGTTGTGACTGTTTCAAGGGTACACACATCATTTGCAATGGTAGTTGAAGTGGTGCTAGTTCTGTTGCTGAAAACTGGTTGGACAGTATTAGTGATACCAACAGACGCTGTAATTGTTGTTCCGGAAACAACAGCAGTAATGACAACACTGGTAGTCTCTTCAGCAAAAGAACCATCTGCATCAGGTGGCATCTTACATGAAGTAGTCAAAATATTTACGGATGTTGTGCTAACAACAGCAGTAGTGTAACCAATATTACAGGTAGCTTCGAAAGAACTACCAGCTGGATTGGTCACGGTGGTAACAAATCCGTTATCTCCAGTGAAAGTTGGGACATTGACGTTGGTCACAGTCACAGTGGTACCGTCAACAACAGTGGTGGACTCTTCTGGA